>PNEQ01046594.1:20704-55954 GCA_003012365.1 Medauroidea extradentata | reverse complement strand
CAAGTCCAAGATGGGAAATTATAAAACTTGAATCACCAGCAATATAGTTAAGTGCAATATGGGGTTTCATTTAACATTTTGTCTGAGTCCTAGATTAAATTATGAAATTGTATCAAATCAAATAAACGGAGAACAACCAATAAATAAGTAGGCCTAGTTCATTTTCTTCGTGTAATCGGTAAAATGGCGCGACGAAATTATAAAAATTGGTGTTTATTATTATTACGTTGAAGTTTAATATTGCAACATCAAATGTTTTAGCAAAACAGACGCAATTTCCAACAAGGTTAAAATTTTCCGTACATACACACACGTACATAAAAACGGGAAACAATAAATTTAACGGACTAACATTACAGTCTTGTATAGACATCAATAACAGCTGTGCGGCCAACTTTATAATTGCTTAAATAAATACTGTACTTCACTACATAAATAGTTACCGTTTTGTTTTTTGTGAAGGTAATATACTTGTCATTTATTTCCTAGTGAGTTTTGGTTATCTATTACGCCAGTTTTTTCTTATTTCCGAACGAATTAAGCTCTGGTCGTTTTTCTCCCATTAGAGACAATGTTAACATCTGCTCGCATGGGTACTGAGTGACGTCATTGCGCAGTAGCGATGTATTTTGATCGCCGATCGGACAGGCCTGTATAGTTCGGCCATGGTCGTTAGCACGGTCATAGAAGAACAGGTCTGGACACTCGCCTATCTAACAATGTATTTTGCTTGACCCTCTTGTTGTTTGGCTGTAGTTCGTCAAGTTACCGAGAATATTGTGTTTTATTGGTGCTTCTGTTAGGGTAGTCGGACTCAAACTCCGTTCACTTGTCGACATTGTTAAATTTATAAAGTAAATAAATATTGCTGGAGCCTTTTCTTAAATATGTGAGCAAAGAAAGTATTTCATAAATTGATAAAAAAATATGTATTGATAAATTGTTTATCTTAGCGGAAAGGAAGTTGGCGGAGTTTAGTTCGACCGCCCTAACTGAAGCGCCAATAAAACACAATATTGTCGGTAACTTGGCGAACTGCAGCCAAACAACAAGGGGGTCAAATATCCAGGCGAGTGTCCAGACCTGTTCTTCTACGACCGTGGTCGTTAGCCGTTACGCGCGCAAATATAATAATTGGCTGAAAATAGAACTTGCGCAGGGATTTTTTAAGTGCTCACTTTATCCCGAACCGCCTATATCTAAGTAAGATACATGTAGAGCGCAAGAGGGAACTAACTACAGTGCTGTGTGGATTCGTGTGGTGTGCATATGCGGCCGTTTCTGGACATAGGCCCTACTGTATATGTATTTATTGATATGTGTGTGTGTTCGTGTTGGCGCGTGAGTATTTGTTTATGTTATTATAGTCTGTTGAGTTCCCATAAAAAGAACACGTATATCAAATATTGCCTTTAAGCGAACAGGGTTTTCAGTAATTCAGGACTATTTCCTTAGCGAATGGTTTACTTCTAGGCATGGGCATGATTTGGGGGGGGAGGGGGGCAAGAGAGGGCACTTGCCACCCCAAAATTTTTTCTTTGTTCAGAACTCACGAAGGTACAGGTGTAAAGGTACTTTCCCACAACTTATTAAAGACTTCAACATGGTGTTGATATATTTACCTATCTAGCAGTAGCGCACGGCGCACCTATATCCTGGTTTTTATAAAATGGAAACTATTAAGAACAATTAATGCACTGAAGAAAGAGTGGTTGCATCTGCATGTGTAGAAAATAATGGGAAACATATTTATTCATTCATTTTCGAACGGTTTCGTTTGTATCTAACAATACGAATGAACTCGCCTTCTTGTGAACGATCCTTTTTATGTTTAAGACGGTTAAAAACATATTGCAGGAATTCTTTAGGGCAAGAAAGACTCTCTTCTTTCGGTCTGTCAGCCATTGAAAGAGACATAAAAATTTACATATTGGATGTGATTACTGCTTTTAATTCAAGTCGAAAGCGAAGATTACATTTTCAATAAAAGAGAATAAGTAGATAAACCTTAACGGAAATTGTGTGTTATTTACAGTAAAATGACTTCATCTTTTGTTACTGTCACTATACTACATTTTCTGTACATAAATTAGAATGGGACTCAGTGTTGAAATCAAGGTTTTTTTATTGATATTAAAACCCTATCTTTTCCCCCACATTAACTTCTACATAACGCGGCCGAAAACTGCTTAAATAGCACCATTTTGCACCTTAAAGTCCAAATTTTTTTCCGGGGGAAATTTTTTTTTCCGGGGGAGGGTCCCCGACCCTATTCTTTATTGACTAGGTTGGTGTAACGTTGTTCCCCCCCCCCCCACAAACAAGCATGCTGAAGTCACGCCGCTGCTTCTAGGCCTGGTGTTTTATGACATAAAGGTGCAGTTATTGTCGCTTGTAGCAGGACAGGAGACGACTGGGTGTAGTGAAGTGACGTCATCAGTACAAGCACCGCGCAGATGAAGCACCATGGTTGGTACGTGTCCCGCTACACGTCAACTCGTAGATTACGACCACATTCATATATGCACAGGACGTTGAACTATAGTTCCGAGCACATGAGTGTTACGGCCTCAAGACAATGGTTTCCTCATTCATTATGTTCAAAGATAACCTGATAAGATTTCGTGTAATTGTTTGTTGTTATGTGTGGTGTTAACTGTTTTATAAAAACATACAGAATGTTTTAAATGATATAAACAAGATAACAGATTTAGTTGATTAGTTGATTTGAGAAGTTATTTGTGGTCAGTTGTACTGATTAGCCTACCACACACTTTGAATTACTACTTTTTTTTTACATACCATGAAAGGGGGTGACTGGACACGTGGGGTGACCTTGGATGCTTTTATACTAGTTTTATTACCTATTATTGTCAACTGTAATTAAGTATTAATTAAACGTCGCGAATATTTATTGTACAGAATTTATCTCAAGTAAAGTTATTTATTGAGGTTTACCATATTTGCGTAAAATAATAGTTTTTGTAATGTCCCGAAGTCACCCCACGTGTTTAAAGTTACCCCGGCTAACGGTATTCACTGAAAAAAAAAAAAATAGTGTTAAAATAAAAATGAAAAAAAAAGTGTTAATTTTATCTTGAACTTAATTTGCTAGATACAGATGATCTTGACGATTCAGTCTTTAAAAATGCCAGTATTACGTGTGTGTAGGGTTATCAGAATTCTTGTCCAGCTGTTGTGATGCGAATGAGAGAGGTTTGTGTTTGTTCAGCCACTGAGTCTGTACTTAGTGAAGCAGCCAGTGTCCATCGCTTGATTGCCGGCCACCGTCTGCTAAGTATATATATAGGATGTTCCCGGAGCAGAGAACATTTATTATGATCGTCGTCTCAACAATAATATTCCTATATATGTTTCATTGTGGCCCCAGGCTTTATTTTTGGTACGGTTAATCCTATACAATTAAACGTCTGAAAATCTCTGCGCGAAAGGTTTACGGATGTTAACATTATTTTCAAATCAAAACACGTGAATTTTGGAAATTCAGTTATTGTACAGGCCTAGATATTATCATATTTAAAATTATAAAAATGACAGTTTTTTATTTTTGTATATTTTGTGGTTTCAAGCCCTTATTTTTACTCGAAAGTAAAGCATACTACCGCATAGTACTATACAAATAAACGTATGCTGATAAACTATCTACTCAACAAAACCTCTCATGGAATTTTGATGAGTAGTTCAGATGTTATTGGCGATTGAGTATTCTAGTTGTCCGCTCGACATCGTACCTTCCCATACCCCTTAAGGGCGTTGGACCCGTCAAATTTTATTATTTTTATATTTGTGCCAAACACTGTTCAACTTTAGCACATCAGATAACATGTCATTTCCCCAAATAAAAATAGGCCCCATAGTTTTTGCATGATCACTTATCAAAGTCACAAAATGGCCATAGCGGTGTAGCAAAAAAAAAAAAAAGTAATTAACTAATGAATTCAAAATTAAAGGAACTGAAAATCAGTGTATCAATGCCTTTTATGGCATGTTTGACAAAGGTTAGTTTTGAAAATTTTAGTAGTAGCCAAAAGTAAAAGTAATGCAAAAATGTACTCATTTTCATCAATATTTTAAAAATGCAAGAATGTATCGCTTTGTGTATACGAAAGTGTCTTGAAGCAACGCACACCATTAAGTATCAATATGAATTATCTTGTTTCTGCAAGTTAATTATTTTTATTATTTTGGCTACCCTGCAACTGCCACTTTGTGGCTTTGATAGGTGATTACGCTAAAACTATGGGACCTATTTTTTTTATTTGAGGAAATGACATGTTACCTTATATGTAAAATTTTAACATTGTTTGGCACATATTTAAATTTTAAATTTTTACAGGTACCAACGTCCTTAAGAAGGTACACTGGTCATCATCTTGGATAGTAGGGTTTTGTTTTCAGAAAAATACTTTAAGCTATGTATTATATTACTAAAATAAAGAACATGTAAAATTATAGTATGTCGATAAGTAGATTATTTTAAGGTGTTCAAGTGCGATAAAATCATAATTTAAATTTATAGACGGTACTTGTGAGTACAATTTTCATTTACAAAAAAAAAATTAGCTCGCATAGTTTTCTCTTAACCGTGTGTCAAAGTCAAAATGTATATGTTATGCTGCCATGCAAGTAATGAAATCCAACTGATTTACTTAAGTGAAATAGTTCACAGGCAAAGAACATGCCATGGGCTATGTAACTAAACACAAAAAAAAAGTTAACTATTTTAGTGTTTTAAAAAATTGCTGAATTTGCATGTTCTTTTATGTAATTTCGCGATATTTTTAAAAATCCAAAATATTACGTTGTGGGTTTCCTAAATGTTTTGTTATGTAATGCATGGCATGTTATTACACTGGGAATTATATCACTTGAGTAAGTCAATCGGTTTTCATTATTTGCTTGGCAGCACAACATACAAATGGGAGCTATTTTTTTAGAGGAAACTGCACTCACAAGTATCGTCTACAAAACTAGCACACTTTAATAAACATAGGAAATATTGATATTATTGCACTTGAACACCCTTAAGGATTCAGATGCGGGGCAATATACCCTCCGCCTACCTGTTGTTGCGCCCCTGGTAAGGCATGAGGTAACTTCAGTATCAAAGATGAATGTCGCAAGATCTCGAACTCCGCACCAATAAATCACCAAGGTATCACAGACCCTATAGGAGATTCACGATAAATTGAGCAATTTTTAAGACTACCTTGTCTGTATTAATAATTTAAAAATATTATTTATTGTGTCCTCAAACGTTAATTTTTTAGTATGACATGATCTATAGAGACATGCAAAATTCTCGTTATTTTCTGACAGCTGACTAGACTCCAAGTGACTATAGGCTTGTTCGACGTCTCCCGCTGGCTAATATTGTCGTGACTTGCCGCGGAGAATACTTACACGGTAGAGAGGCCAATCTCTGTAAAGACGCAACACACGTACATGACAACACATAAAAGTTCGTGGCCAATTGAGTCGCAGGTTATGTTCCGTTATGTATAGGAAAGTGAAGTTTAGTCTGCCACCAAATGATAACGCGAACTTTGCATGTCTCTATCTTTAATTGTTAGTTAGATAGCTTTGGTTATATTTAAAAATGGCAGGAAACTATAAATAAAAGGAAAAGAAAAAGTTACAAGGGTTTCGAAAGAACTCACTTTATCCCGAACGACATATACCAGTCAACTACAATAGTATAGTCTAAAAACATATATATGGACTATATACTGAATGGTTTGAGAACAGATCAGCCAGGTGCATCACTTTAATGTATAATGAGGACTTAGTAACAGTGGCGGTTTGTGCTATTAGACTGCAGCCCTACCTGATAATTTGGGAATTACAGAACATAATGTTTATTTTCACAGCTGTATAGAAGATAATTTGTAATGATATCTATTGAACTTCCTACTCGCCAAAACCGTCAGCCGATCGCGAAGTCTGAGGAATGCCAGAAAGTTTTAAAAATTTACTAATGTACGCGTTTCCTGCCTCGGGCGGTCTGGACTATGCGAACCCTAGAAGAAGGGGGCAGGGGTGTCTGGCATATGGCGCGTATGTGGGCTGCCCGGCTCCCAACAGGCCGCGAGAACTCAAGGGGGCCGTTTCGACTACTCGCATGCCATTGGCTGTCAGCACATGACGTCACCCTGCAGAGACCCGTAGTGTCCACGATTGATCTGTGGTGTCCACGCTACACTGCACTAACGGCAGACGCAACTTGTCACTCAACTCGCTTGTTTCGCCACATCACTGCAGTCAATTGTACCAACACTTCATGATCTGCCCTACACACTGAGGCGCTTCCTACGAACTTTTTTACATTTTTCCTACGCGACTTAGTTAATTAGAAAAAAAAAATTATAATATCGTAACTACATTTTCATTAAAAACCCATCTGAAGCACATTTTAAAAACTGGTCTAAAGTGGCATGTTTCTACATATAAGGAATTTTTAAACCTATGATGCCAAAAAGAATAGTATATTTGTAATATTCTGCCATAAAATTGCCTCAGACTGCAACAGTTTTCTCGAAGCGGAATAAGTTTTAGATGTTGCCCCTTCATGCCTAGGCGTTACAGTAAGCATTTTTTGCAGCCTATTGTTTCACACGAATTATAACGTACTTCAAACCAAATAATAAATTAATATAAACTTAAAAATGCAAATTAAAATAGAAGTGATTTTTTTTTTTTTTTTCATTTTTAAAGAACATTATTTATAACCGAGAACTTTACCGAACCATACGGTAGTGAAGTAAAATATTTAATTCAAAGACGAAAATTTCAAAACTCGATTTTCTGTCCGGCCACCACCATAACCTGTGACAGGTCAAAGTGGAACTTTTGTAGATCTCAGTATAATTAATTTATTAAATTGAATAAAAGGGCACTTGTTAATGTAGATACCTCGTGTCAGATATAAAATTAACCGTTTTGACATGTTAATAATGAAAATTATGGCAGTTTAGTTGTATTATTAGATTTAAGTAGTTTAGAATTAGTTTAGTAATAGTAAATGGAAATCAAGTGCCTCGAAGTCAGGAGAGGCTGTGGTCTGCCGTCACAAAATGCCTGGGCAGGTCCGGCAGCCCCCTCCCCCTCTTTCCAACCATCTCCCCTTCTGCCACAGCACCACTACAACAACCTGGCAGTAGGGATTACTTTTATTTATTTGATGAATTCTCGGTGTCATTATAGTTATAGCAGATAAATGTAAATAATATTTAGTAATCAAGGGTATGTCAACAAATGTGAAAAAATTAAGCTTTGATAAACAAATAAATAACGGTCAAGGGTAGCGCGACGTTTTGTTCACGAGGGGCGGAGCTAGGTAGTCCAGAGTTTCCATTGGTTGGAAGAAGTGCCTTAGGATTATTGTACACTGGGGACTTTTTCCCGCCAAAAGAAGTTGTGAGGGTCGTCGTCGGGATTTTGAGAGAGAAGTAGAAGTGAGCGCGGAAGTAGCTGTTGGTGTCCTATCCGGCCATTTCGTCGAAATATTTAAATAACAATAAATAAGCTAAATATTTGCAAGAGCAAGCGTGGGCGTCTCGTATAAACTTGTATTACATCAGTATTGCAACTCTCTCCACCTCTGCGAGCTACGCGTGGCGGTACGCGAGATTGGTCTAATAATATATGCCTGAGTTATTAATTTTCATTACTGGACTCAAATAGTCTGTGGGGCAGTAAGGGGACCGTCGCAAACCATTTATAAATACAAAAGTTATTTTTTTACAGGACGTCCTTTTCAGATAACTTCAAAATGTGTCTTATTTATGATTCCGCAGTAGACGAGTCAGAGAGCCATAATCAAATGTACCCTCCCCATACGCGAGTATTTCGTTATAGGAGGAGTTACCATTAGAATCCATCATTCTGTATCTATTATTTCACTCAATTTATTTAGATATCAAGGTGGCTTTTAATATTTAAGGTCTTACGAGTTACGTTCTTTTGTTTCTTTATATTTTAATTATGTATAAATACCTTTCTTTATATTTATAAAAGTCGTTGTTTGACATCTCTAACCTCCCTCTACGTGTACGGCCCTTACTCTATATAGACCATTCACGATAAAGTGAGCATTGTATAACAAGTTATTGCGAAATTTGCTCTAAGAAAAGAACGACGATTGGACTTCTCGTACAAGTAATGGGTATCCACACATTAGTTAAGTGACCTTTTAGTTAAAACATGCTTTTGACTTAATATTTTCATTTTCAAATACAGTGAGATGTGGTAAAGCTGAAAGTGTAAAAAAACTATAATGCATTAAATGAACGGTGCAATTTTGTTAAATGTGAAACATTGTGATTTATGAATCTTAAAAACAACTGAGCTATGATGTCAATCCACTGTCTGGACAGCACTCCCTGATGTGATTTAGACTTGGCGTATCTTTCCATGCAGCTACCCTTGTTTTTCTCTTCCTACTTCCTACTTCAAGGGCTCAACACAGTTATCCAAATGTATGTTTCATTAGTTAAAATCATGTTTGTGGATTTTGTGAATTTTGTTAAAAAATTACAGTAATCCAAAGGCATGTTATATTTGTTAAAATTATATTTGTGGATTTTGTGAATTTTGGTCTAAAAAAATTAATACATTGAAATGTTTTAAACAGTTTGAGAAAATGGAATAGCGGTAACTGCTTGAAACGTTACTTGATTTCCTCTACTGGGGAGGCCCCTTAACCGAAGGGTTTTTTTAAATTAATAAATCTACTAAAAGTATATTCAATGTTTAGACACGAGAACTGCTCAAATAGCACAATTTTGCACCTTGAAATGCAAATTTTTCCGGGTGAGGACCTCCTTTTATTGTGGGATAAGTGTTCCTCCTCGTATAGAGCCCTACCTATGTCAAAATCCACGAGCCGCGCCTGCTTTGTAACTACCCCCACCTGTTGCTGTAGAGCTCAACAAACAGATTGTGGAACACACAATGAAGGATTTCCCGCTAAGGAAGTATCAGGATCGTTCCAATATCTCACTGAAGCGAAACCCTCGCATATAATCTTGCTACTGACGCTAGAAGTCCAAATATGAGACACATTCCGAAGCTATCATAGAATGCATTGTTTTACTTCATAATGTACTTGTTTGCTATGATTGTGGTGTACGGTTAATAAATAACTACACATTTTCCTTATTACTTTTACTGCAACGTTAAAGTCAACAAATAATGGGGAAATATCAGTTAGCTGAAAGGCTTCAAAAGTTCTCACCTTGCTCTGAACATCACATAGTCCATTCAGTGTTTCTTGCAGACACTGGAAACAAAAAGGACATTGTTGGATGAAAAGGACGTCATAAAACTGCTTAGAAGTAGAAATGTAGGAAGAGACTGTCAGCCTCGCCAAGATGTCGTTACATAGACCGTCGCAGGAAATGAATGAGTTTTCGCAAGCACAAGACGACAAGATGCCAAAAGAAACTAAGCTGCTTGCAACGTGTTACAAATGTGCCAAAATTACAACTACTCGACAAAGCAAGTGTTAGCAATGTATTATTAGTGTTATTATTATTATTATTATTATTATTATTATTATTATTATTATTATTATGCACGCGGGAGTAGGCCTATGTGTTTTCGTCGGTTCGAGAGTGTATCTCGGTTTGTTGGTTAAAACTGTTTTACTGATGGTAATTATTACTAGTACTTTCGTGCCACTCTACATCCCTAACTCGGACAACAGTCTACTATGCTATACATCCTCCTACGGCAGCCATATGCTTATGAAGTGTACTGAAAGTTGCGATGCACGATGGCATGTACCATGAACGGCTTAAACTGAACTGAAGGACAGCTAAGAGTACACGTGTCAGGATACGGTCATGTTCAGTCTATCACCAAAAATAAAATGTTCGATGGATGTTCCGAAAGTAAGGTTCTTTTTATTTTCTCACGGAAATTTTATTGCCGAACAAAGTACACCATCGTATTGCATGAAATATATACATCTTGCACTATTTTTCGACATAGTCGCCACTGACATTGCGACATTTGTCATAGCGATGGGAGAGAATGAATCACCAGGCCTGCAGCCCAATTAGACTGCCACGTGTTGCCTGCATTGAAAGCCTTAGGGTGGATTGCAGAGTCAAGTGAGGAATATCTTGAGGTGAAGGTGAAACTGAGGAGAACTAGAGTGAAATCTAAGAATTTTCCATCTACATTGCAGAGTCAGGAAACTGAGATATCTCAGTTGAGGTGAAGTGTTACCACAATATTCGCGAGAAAAATAATGTCTCTTCGTGCATCGACTTGAGAATGTAACTAAAATTTATATTATTTCCCATTTACAGTGTACAAAATTTACATGACAGTGATTTGTTAATTTATATTTAGTGTTTCGCATACTGTAAATCTTAACAAATACAAAATAAAAATGATAAAAAATATGCAATCGATTCTGTTAATAAAATGGCATCGTAACCACTTTGTTTTTAAAATGGTATCGTAATCATTTTGTTTGATAACAAAAGTGACAGTAAAAAAACATGGCATCGCTTTCATGTAGAAATGTACAACGGATATAGTGAGTGAGTGAGTGAGTGAGTGAGTGAGGGACTTTGGTCAGCGCTTAACATCGAGGTCTTTAGCGCTGGTGAAGATGACATGATGTGAGTATGGAGCAGGCGGAGGGAAACGGGAGATCCCCGAGAAAACCCGCCGACCAGCGGCATCGTCCGGCACGATTCCCACATACGACAATCCGGGGACTGACCCCACCGGGAGTCGAACCCGGATCGTCTTGGTGGGAGACGAGAGGTCTGACCTCTCGGCCACCGCGGGCCCTACAACGAATATAAATTGTGCTGTAGATGCCAATGCAGTCTTTCATTTACACCATGGTTATGTTCCTCCTCTAAAATATAACTAATAAATTTAAAATATGAGTACTACTCTCCCCCAAGTGCCATTTTAATCTCAATTTACGGCCGCTATTATTGATTTGCAGCCTGAGACATTTTTAAGAAAGGTTTGAGGACAACTAAAGAAATTCTTAGTTTTTTCTTAGATTTCACTCCCTTTTCATCTCTGCAATGAACGTTTCTCACAGTTCACTCAGAGAGGCCTTAGATTGTTCTCAATATGACTGTGCAATCGGCCCTTACTCTCGGCACCGTGCTCGGGACGTCACTGCCAAACGTTGAGGTGGAGCAGGCTGTGCAATAATTCCCTGTATCGCAGGCACCGAGTTCTACCAGAGCAGAGTGGTTCCAGCAAGCTGACTGTAAGGTGTGGTCGTGTAGCGAGCCAGTCAGCAGTACGATCAACGTGTTCTCTTCAGTCATCGCTACGCCAACAGCTGACGCCGTGCTTTCATAGCAGTTCGTGGTCACGCGAAAAATAAAAAAAGTTCAGGACACACTCAGACAGCCCGATAGCAGTGCTGCCACAGCTGGTACTTTAGTACTAGATCTAGTAATTTTTGCAGTGGCCTGGTACGTTAGTGCTTTTATTAAAATCTAGTACTTCATTAAGAATGGCAGAAATTAAATAAAAAAATAGGAATAAAACAAATCATATATGTAATACCACATAGGTAACAATACTTATTATCTTTCATTCCATTCATAGTAACTTCTCTCCTACCATTCCCTACCCCAGGAGCGCATCCAGAATTATTTGTCGGGGGGGGGGGGGGTTAACGAGTATCAGTATTATCACTAGCAAGTTCGAGGATGGGGAGAAGACTGGGGTTGTAACCCTCCTACCTTGCCACTGGTGACAATTTTTTGTCTTCAGCTAATATATTACACTTTTGTACGATAAACCTATTTTTTTACTATTTCCACTTTAAATATAATGTTCAAATGATAGCAAGAGCTATATCTTCATTTATACAAGCCAAATTAACTTTGGTAAACACAATAAACATCCCCACCCCCCTGTAGTTCAACAAACTTGTGTATCCCTCTTTAAATAATTTCTGCCTACGCCACTGCTACTATTACGTCGTTCTCAGGAACTTAATGACGGACATTTTTATAATAGGGTGTAAATAAATGTGTGACGTGTGGGAAATAACAAATATATATATATATATATATATATATATATATATATATATATATATATATATATATATATATATATACACACACACACATGCAATTATAGCCAGTTTAATAATAGGATTTTTTAAGTGTGCCATGTCTTAGAGGTCACCTCAGCCTCACCTGGGTACGCACCTGCTCTCCTACAACGTACGTATTTGGCATAACATGGGCCTTAGCTTTGTTGCGCTTTTAAGGCAAAGCGCGGTCTTTTTGGCGGCACAAATGTTTGAAGTCTTTGGCCCCCATTGAAAGGTCGCTGCAGACGCTCGCGCAACAAAAAGGTCAGCATTTCAGGAACCAAAGTACTATAATTTTTTGGCAATATAAAAAACTAGAAAATTTGTTTTAGTACCTTTTCCTCCACTATAGTACCGTTCTAAGCACTAATCTAGTAATTTATTTATTTATTTTTTGTTGTGGCAGCACTGTCCGATAAAAGTTTCCGGGGAAAAGCAAGTGCAACGTGATGTTAGTAACAACGCCAACACTGCAATAGTATACAGATGAACAGATAAATGACATGCGCCGTACGTTAACAAGGAACTGAAAGTTACTAGTTTGAAGGTCGTTAAGCTAAATACTAGGTACGATACGTACTCATCTTTCTCTAGCGGTAGCGGAAGATGGATGACTTACGATCGAATAATCAATTCAGTGTTTTGGTATTCTGGCTGTTTAATAAGTCGATTTGATAAAAGGGGGGGGGGGGGATGAACAGTCGCTCGCTCATGCAAGTGAGTAAACGATCACAGCCACTAGGCGGGTTTTCGGGGTGGCAAAGGTGGGCACGCGCCACCCCAATATTTGTCATAACAAACAAAAATAATTTTGCCCTCCCTTTTAGTTATACTAATTTTCACAATAACTTGGCTGAAAACTGCTTAAATAATATAATTTTGCACCTTGAAGTACACATGTTCCTGGGGGGGGGGGCATCCTCGATCCCCCCGCTGTACTGGCTGGATTGATGTTGTTACTTTATTTGTCACCCAAACCAAACCATTGGGTAAAGAATGACCAAACTGCTGAAGTCCCGCCTGAACGAAGGAAATCACCGAAGACTTCACATTGTGGGGCAAAATAACGAACACTTCAGAAAAGCAACCTCAAGGGACGAGCTACACGTGTATGTACAAGCGAATACCTACGTGTCATTTTTACTATGAAAATGTCAGGGCCATCGCACTAAGTCTAATGAATTTTCTGAAAATTTACCGACAACAACTTTACTGTAGTTTGCCTTACTGAAACTTGATTAAATTAAAACTTTTTAAACATTCTGTATTTTCCATATAACTATTGCATCTTTCTGAAAGATCGCAACTATAATGTCTCAGCAATGAATAGTGATGGTAGAGTTCTCACAGTCGTGAAAAAAGTAAGTTTTTCCTTTTGATAGACAAAACAATGATTGATGTGCCTAATGTCAACGCATTATGGGTTGAAATTCGTACAAGTCAACAGGAAAATTTATGGTATTAAATATTTATATAGCGCCATAATTTTGAGTGCAAAATTTCCAGAGCTACTTCACGTGCCTAGAAACCTTATTAGCTATCTTGTTTTACGAGCTAAGTAATTCTTACTGGTGATTTTAATGTGCATGTTCAATCTGTACTCAGAATGTTGGACATTATCACAACACAAAATTATTTTTAACCAATTTTAATATATTACGATTTGAAAACCGACTAAAAAGTATAAAATGATTCCTCCTATGGACATACGTGTAAATCTAAAATAACGTGGGACACATGCAATATACTGTAAGGAGTGTAGAGGGTAGCTGTTGTTCTGAAAATTCACACTACAGTTCATATCATTTACAGCGCATTAAAACTGTTAGTGACATAAGAAAACTATTCATACTTCGGTTATCTACTGATTGCGTCCCACTTTTTTTTTTTTCGTTTTAAATCTTACAAGTGTTTTCATAGGTGAAATTATTTTGCACTTTTTAGCCCATTTTAAAACGCGGTATATTAAAACTAGTCTTAATTTAATATTGTTTGCCGCTGTTTAGTTTCGTGTGTGTTAAATTTTGCAGCCATACGTTTTTAAATCGTGGTATACAAAAAAATTTTGAAAAAAATTCCAGAACGGTTTCCCTCTTATATTGCATTGCAATCCAGTTCTAATCTGTGTTTAAAGTTTTGAGTCTCTAGCAGATCGGGAAGTAGTTTAACGTGGTATTTTAAAACTTTTAAAAATAATTCATTTACAAATACACACACACGTGTATATATATATAATGCACGTGAAGTTCGGGCGTGGTGATACAGAGCCTAGCACGTAGGCAACACCGCGCCGCACAGATGATGGACGTTCACTATAAAAGCAATGTAACGTACCTTAAATAGCTTACATAACCGTTACGAACACTTCGTTCCTGCCAGAATTTGTGTGTTTTTAAAAATGACAAGTATGCTAGTGAAATAAGTTCCCAGTCGGTTCAACGCACTGTGTTAGACATTTAAACGATTTGTGTAATTCTGGCACTACTGTAAAATGTAGGGGAGCCAATATGGTTTTCAGGTACTGTTCGATACTGTCGATACCATGACTGGCATTGCATTGAGAAGGTAAAATAACATATTGCAGGCGTACAAATTAAAGACTTAATTTTCAAAACACTTTGTCAAAGAAAATTATGTATTAATTTTTATTGTTTTAGTCTTAAGACTAACTTTTAAGTTAAATAAAGATTTACGAACCACGAAATAGTTAGTGACGCAAACATGCACAGGCGTGTGATGAAGGTTATGGTTGACGTTTTGGCATTGTTCATGTAAGTCATCAATTTTGATTTAAAATTGATGTCAGGAATAGATGAACTAACAGCCACCAAGTTATTTAAATTTGTGAAGTACTGGCGACTGTGGCATTGGTAGGCACGTTTTCTCTGCCAGAAAGTTGTGTTGAAAATCGTGCAACATGCATAGAGAAGCAAAATTTTGGAATTTTATGCTCTTCCACTTCAGAAGGTACCGTTTTAAGTTTGTAGTACTGTTCGACCTCGCTTATGTTGCACCTCGTGATACCAAATATTAAAAATAATGCAAACAGCCTCGCTTATGGTTATAAACACTTATTTAACGCGTGATGCACTTTGAACCGACGTGTTTCAATGGTTTATGGCACAACTGTAGCTCTACTTGATGGTCAGTAATTGTATGTCTTTATCTCTCAGCGTATTGTTGTTCCACCTACAAATCACATGTGTTTGTTGTCGCAGTAAAACCTGCTCTTATTGGCACCGTCAAGTACGTATGACGCCTCCAGTAAAAACACTTCGCCAATAACCATGAAGCAGAGCTGCAGTGCAGATGGACACGTAAGGCAATGAGACAAGTTGATGCAAAGTTACTATCGCCAAAAATCACTGACTACCAAATGTGAAATAATTTCTCATGTTATTTTTTTTCAGCTTTATTATCTTTTAATTGCTGGCACACATCAATAATCCCACATGTATCACTGCAGTTACTGTCAACTTAATTCAGTGTGCTAAGTCTCCCAAACCCATAAAATGCACCGGCGCAGATGGCATACCCTGTTTTATAATAAAAGGGGGGGGGCGACATTCGAGCACTCGTTATAACACACATTTTCAATACGAGCCTATCTACTGGAGCCCATCCCAATATTTTGAAACGTGCATATTATTACAAAATGAATAATTTGTAAGTCGTTATTATATTAGGGGATCATAAGTTATTAGTAGTTGGGAAGGGGGGGGGGTTTCACTAAGATGGTAGCTACACTGTGGGTTTATTTAGATGTTATTTAGGGCTAAATGATTTTAAGACAGTTATGGTTAAACGGGCATTTACTATACTACAATGGCAGGTACTCTCAATACAAAGACGTTTACAATGTGTTCTGTTTATTTAGGAGGGGAGTGCAATATTACTGATTATTAAGTTATTATAGTAAGTTGATAGTTGCTGCCACATAACTAGATCTGACGACCTTACCGAAGCTGGATTGATGAGGAGACGGCATCGACGGACGAGCACGCACCCGCCGGGGCTCAATCCCGAGTCCCGGCGGAGAACTGCACTGCTGTTGATCTGATGAGTTCTGGTGGACGACCGACAGACGACAGACAGACAGACCCAGTTTGCTTGGTAACCGTGCCTTATATCGGCGTGCTTGTCCTCGATATTGTGCAACTACGAGGGGGTGGGGTGGTTTCCCAACGCTGACCCGATTTCCGCTCGGACGTCTTGCTGTCCGGCTTGCCAGGCAATATTGCAACAATATGTAGTTCCTGTTCCTGTTTATTAGGAGAGTGATAAACATTTGGTAACCAGTTACAAGCCTATTATTTTTTAATGAAAAAAAAATTCACAAGCACAGTTTACTCCATGTATAAATTTACCATCTAATTTTCAGGATTGTTACATGCCAGCTAAAACTACAACAAATTTATTCGATTTTGTAAACAGCACTTATAACAAAATAATATCTCGTAAACAGGTTGATGTAGTATATTTTGATCGAAGCAAAACTTTCGATGTATGTAAACACTCAGCAATTTTGTAAAATTTATACAATTTTGGTTTACATACTGGTTGTTAATTGGGAAGAAAAGTGAAAAGATTTTGGTTAGCACTCAACATCGAGGTATCTAGCGCTGGTGAGAGGTGGAGAGGTGAGTATGGAGCATAACGGAAAGAATTGTCGGGGGAAACGGGACATCCCCGAGAAAACTCGCCAATCAGAGGCATCGTCCGGCGCAATCCCCACATGCGAAAATCCTGGGACGAATTCCAAGATAGTGGATCATTGTGAAGCTGTTCCTCATCACGAACTTGTTGGGAAAAGGGGGCAACAATTCAACAACCGGTTCTTATCAAGTAAACTGCTCTTTTGATGTGTCCATGCACAGAGATAGACGTGGGTGGTTGATCAGCTAGTGAGACTGATCTCTTGAACTCACTGTAGCGAAGCTCGTCGAAAGTTTCACAGTTAGAATTCCTTTTCCACACACGCACAAGGTATTTATCTACGACTTTACAGTAACTTTGTTCTTCTGTCTCAGCAAATTCTTTCAGAAATGTCCCAGGATCTATCAATTTGCACAGGTATAGGTGTAGAATTTTTTATGCAAGCTATGTCGAGTGCTCCATTTATAGACAATCGTCTGATCCTCTCACATTCTTTTACTGATTGTTCAAGGTAACTATCGAAGACAATACGCATTTCTTGCAAGGTGCAAACTGACTTCGAAATCCTTAGAACATTCTGAATGACCTCCCCGAAGTTTTGTAGAGATGTAACCTTGACCTTGTGTAATTGCGACATATAGTCCACAACAACAGCAGTTTTCAGAGAAGAAACTTTATTGAACAGAAATTCTTCTGGTGAAAGCATTTTTATAGCTCTTGTACTAGTTTGTGTTTTACTGGTTTAGTTGCAGCATCTACATCAAATAATGAATTTGTTGGAAGAAGATCATGTGACAAAATGTCCTTGATATATTCACCTCTTTCTCTTGCTACATCCATGTCTCTATATGCTTGAGATAGATTTTTCGACTTCTTTTTTGTCGTGGGTGTTCGTACGAAGTTATTATTATGGCCCCCAAAGCGTGGAAGTTTGGATTTACGAATTACATCAAATAGTTTTTTTTCTTTCGACACAAATCTCTCCTGCTTTAGTTCTGTGTATAGTTTCGATCCATGTTCTTGAATTTCTAGCAGACCGATTATTACTGTATATCGTTAGCCACACATTCTTTGGTCACGAAGTTGTGTATTCGCATATGTTCAGTCATTTCAAAGGAGTTTCCTTGATGTTGCGTGAAATGAAGAAGGTTGCCAACATTTATGTTGAATTGTTGCCCCCTTTTCCCAACAAGTTCGTGATGAGGAACAGCTTCACAATGATCCATTATCTTGGAATTCGTCAGCTCTCTAAAAACGTTGCAAAAAGAAAGGACCTCGTGGTAAACCAACTGCAACTTAGCAACATATTTACTTTTACGGGTTGGGTTACAATTCCCTTGGAGCTATTTTATGATCTCTGTAATGTCTGTTCAAGTTTCATATGTGGTACTACAGCATTGAATCTGCCCTCTCTGTCTTTCACTATGAAATAACTTGGTAGGAATTTGCTGTAAAGGTATGGTTTTTCTATTTCCAACTTCTTCACTCTTTCCAAATACCACGATCCATAGCTCACATAATTTATGCAATCAAATTCGCGAAACACAGTCATCAATGTCTCAACAGTCTTCACATGCAGCTGACAAGCACCTCCTCGGTCAGTCTGTACCAGTTTCTTCACTAGAGCAATTAGATATAAATCATTTCCCCAGTATTTACAAAGTTCCGATTTTTCTTCACATTCTTTGATCTCTATGAACTTGGTTCTGAGGTTTTCTGATTTTGAACTGTGTGTACTGAACAGCGCCTGACTTTTAAATATGTCCTTCGAGCAAAATGCATCTTGTGCTTCCTTCACTTCTGATATAAGATTTACAAAACATAGTTTGTCATTTATTTTCCGGAAAGCATCCCAACGCAAAGTTTCTATGGCCTCAGCTATGATAAACATGCCTTGTAACGACCGAACATAATGAGATCCACTCAGTACTGTCTGAACAGTTTTACTTCCAAAAATTTCAGCCTCAATAAGTGCATCGTCTATGCCACATCCACTGAGATAGTTTCCTGCGCATCATAATGCAACTTTTGTCATGTGGTAACTACCCATCATTGGATAAAGATCATAAAATTTTCCTGGATTGTTCATGGAAATATCAGCCACAATACGAGAAACACCTTCATCGCAGAACACTGGTAAGATAGGCTGGTCTTCAAGCTGACCACAAACATTTTGGAAATTTTTTAGTGCTGTGTATACTGTTGCATAGTTTGTAACAGGAGATGGTATCATTGGTAAGAAGCCAACCTTCATTGGAGTGACTTTATTCTTGGAGATAAGAGCATGAATTCCAGCCCATGGAGGATATGCCCTTTCTCCATTCTTTACGCCGCAACGAACAAATTATATAATGAATTCTGTTATTTCGGCTTTGCTGACTGCAGTGTCTGGTAGAAAAATATTCATATCCTCAGCCACTTTAAAATTGTCTGGCAAACTGAGACATGTTGAGGGCCTTTGATGATTTTGCACACGTTGACAAGGCAGTTGGGTTACGAGTTTACAGCTTCTTTTGTTTATACCCATAGTTGACACAGTATCTTGTTTTCCATTAGCTACTTCATTAGCACACACTTGAAAAACTACCATGGCTGTATCATGTGTACTGCATGATCCAGACAAAGAAGATGAGTTTTCAAAATTATCAAGAGCGGCAATAGTAAATCCTTTTTTGGTAAAGTGACTTGGAAGTTGTGTGCTGTTGGATTCACAAAATTTTATAGCATGAGTTGCTAACAGATTCCTGCTGCGTGCTACATCGTTATAACTTGTTGATACACCGACCCTGTTAATTGAAGTGATGTGCTCTTTACTTTTACATTTGTCATACATATTGTGAGCAGAAATTATGTGAAGTGGAATTTTCTTCTTGCCATGATGTAATGCGCAATACATAATTTGGAAAAGACAGAACATTTTCGCATACAGTTCGTTAGTGGAGTTGTTTTCTCTTCGATATTAGTGTCTTCAAAATCGTTATCGATGTTGTCGGCTTCTGCTCCGAACTCAATTAGTTTAGTTTGTAGTAGTTTTCCTTTACTGACATTGAAAAACGACGAAAAGAATGTTACGATATCATCCGGCATTCTTGTCGACTCTCATAATTTGCGAAGCTCAGGTACATCATAAAATGTATCGTTCAGTCCAAAATCTACATCATTCAATACCTTTCTTAAATATATTCCAACTGATTTCACTGCATCTTGTGTTCTTATTTTGGCAGCAAGTACTTCAGGAGTAAAATCAGCTGAGAATACCATGAGTGGCTCATTCTTTTTGTCACAATGACAAAACCGAATTCTATCATTGTAAACTATTACACGAAAAAACATTATTTAATGATTATGAACCAGTACTGTGTTAACAATACTAAACATTAATTCTCTCGTGTCACTGAGAGTGAACCCGTAGCCAGCACTTACGAGTGGTTCTAAAATAGCTTTTGATTTTTCGAACAGTGTAAACTTTATTGAAGGTTGGTGGTTACTTTGTTCTTGGGAGTTCTTTGCACGTTCATATTTTCTAATGTATGCACGAATTTAGTTTGGATGGGCATACAAATCCGCTGCAAATAGATTCACCTCACTGTTTAAATCAGCTACTCTGTCGAAAACTTCGCCTTGGAAAAAACTAGCTGCAGATAAAAACATATTGGCCATTTGAGATTCGCATACTCTTTATATTGTTCTTTCGTCAGTTCCTTTGATTCTTGTTCTAGCTAAACCGCAAATAATATATTGGAGATCCTCGGCTCTCTGATTAGTAGCAGGAGGTCACTGAGGGACAGACATAAATCTTCTAATGGATTGAGAGTTTTGTTCTGTTGTTGTCGCCTTGTCAGAAGATTCGGATTTCGTTCTGAAACACTGGTTTCGTTCATTTTCTGGCGAATTTTTACCAGGCTTTTTTCCATTGTGTATGATTTGTAGCACCTGTTGTTACAGTGATAAAGTATTTCATCTTCTTCTCCCGTCAATTTTAGTCGCTTGTGAACTTCGTCTTTCCGTATTTCTGCAGCGTATCGGACTCTCTTCTGTCCAGAATGCTTAAAGAAACCTCAGTTTTCGTAATTAGCAAAACACTGTCTTGGAGTAGATCTTCTCTGTAATTGTCTCCTTCCTCATGTTTATGGAACTGAATCAGTGGATAACCTGAAATAAAAAATGTTAAAACTAATAACCACTGTAATGGCTATAACACAAAATATAGTGAGGTAATTTTTGAAAATATTGGAATTGTTGTTTTAATTTGCATATTCTTGTTACTATTAAACTTTTTGATCTCAACATATATTTTTTAAAAATCAAATTTAAGTAAATACGTCTTTTGGTTTATGACACGATACTTCATAACAGATACATAACCGATATTTTTACAAAATGGCTTCCAAAGAAAAACGGTCCGGATCAGAAATGTCTACCCAAACTAAATAACTACTCTAATGGTCCACAAATATAAATCTAAAGTCAAATTCTCTGGACCTAAACATTTTTACGGGGGTATGGTATGGGTCCTGGACTATGCGGTATCAGCTCTCCTAGTCGGCCTCTGAACCCTTGTGGTTGTAAACACGCCTTCCGGCAGAGAACCACTCATCACTATACAAGTACAACAAATTACTCCTCACCTTTACAAAGTTACGTAAATTATATTTTTTTAAAATTATGTCGACTGAATAGAATGAAGTCAAATGAGAAAAAAAAAAACAGAAAATATTTTCGTTTCTCGGAAGACATACAACATGCTATAAACAACAACAACAAATTCAAACAGCTCGATGTTTGTGGACCTTAGTGTACTAACAGTTTCTAAATTATACTTTAACTACCGTTTTGACAATATTATTACTGATGCTAACAAACCATTAGGTGTAATACAACATTTTATGTTTGTGCTGATTCCATACTCTGTCTTACTATGCTTTTGTCCTATCTAAACTACAATTGGGTTCTGTAGTTAGGTATTTCATAACTTATACAGACAGAATTGAAATGATTCCTCATTTCATCTTATAATCTCTGTAATTAAAAAAAAAGTGCTGAGTCCTTGATTTTATCAGTCACGTTTCCTGTACATGTGCATATTATTTTGTGGGTTTTGAATTTTACTAGGACATACATATTTTATATATAAAAGTTTTCTTGTATATGTGTGTACATGTAATTGTTTCTTGTATGTTTTGTATGTATCAGTGTCACCTGTCAAGAGTATATTTGGTTGGCTGGCAATGTAAAATAAATAATAGGTAATTTATTAATGATTATTATGACTTCTTCCAACAGATAGTCAAAGAGCATTCAGTTATTTCCCATAATATATCGTCCTCCACCAGGGTATTGTGCTAACCTGGTGCTAACCTGGTGCTAACCTGGTGCTAACCCACAGTGCCCTGGTTAAAACCAGCGCCCTCCACAAAACGAAATTAAAAGGAATATTAAATAAGGAAATCAAATACAGTTCCCGTTTCCCTCCCCTGCCCCTCTCTTACTTCACAACTCTACTGATAACCTTCCTACTTTTCCAGTGCCATTTTTATTTTAATGCATGTAACTGCTGAGTGGTTACACTCCTATTCTGTCGAGAGGGTTTTTACGGTACTATGCCGGTTTTTCCCTCTCTCTTCTTAGATTATGGCTTAGCTATAGGTACACTTAGGGAGGTAGCCATGTCCCCAATTGCGCCCATGTTTGCCCAATCCCTCTCTGCCGCGATGCATGCCTCCTCTGTATGAAACTTCTCCCTTGTAGGCGTATGGGGCTCAGCCCTGAGACGCACTTAGTCCCGCTCCTTCCCCGGGCCTCCAACATTACACAGTAGATTAGGGTAGGTTAGAAAAAAACAAATTGCGGGGTGCTTTTTCTTTGCTGATAAGGACGAATTGGATATGACAAGCAGTGTGGTGAAACGATCTGTGGCGAATTGCCTAAGCTGGTGTAAGCTAATGTCGGACGTCGGATATAATGATTGAAGAGGATGTCCACTCGTTTCTTCTTCCATTTGTGAGCGACTGGAAGACATAAATGCGTCATGGGAGGTGTTCATTATGGCTCGTCATGATCGCTATGTGTCTTCAAGGATCGATTATTAAGGTGGAGAGGTCGTCAGCTTGCCATTAATTGTGAACTATCCGACTGTGAAGGTAAGAAGAGTATTTGTCTTTGGGTAGCTGATCGACGACTATGTGGGCGACGTCCTTCATCGATGGAAGTGTTGTGGAACTTTGCATTAGGCGGCCACACTTGACCTGCACCCTCGCACGATTGGAAGCCTCCGGAGTTATTGAACTTACATAAACTATAGACTATTTTACCGTGATAGGGGTCGTCCTGCTCTCCTTTTTGTAGGTTTTAGGTGATTATGTTTTTTGTTTGTGGACACTGAACGATTAAAGGACTTTTGTTTATTAGTTTAGTTAAGATGTATTAGGTTTGTGGACCTTCTGAGTATAACATTATCGAAATTATCATTGTGCTTTAAACGTTTGTATGTATTGGAATTTGCTTTGTTTGTATTAAATTACTATGTTGAAGGAATTGTACGATTGTCAGTCTCACTCTCTTGGACGTTAGGTACACTGTGATGAAACTCTTATTTAAAATATATAATGTGGCAAACTTTACTGAGACGCCGCAGTGTAAGTTTTGTAATTTATAACGTATCAGTAGGGGCCGGAAAATTTCGCCGATTCAATTACCTACATGCTAGAATCGACTTTCCTATGCATATTCAAGCTCCGTCTATTCGTTCATTGTCCGCTGTTCCACTAAGTAACAGCTGGTGGACAAATGGTCGGGGTTCGAGTATGCACAAGACAGTGCAGTCTAACGTGAAGATAATCTAATCCGCGATATTTTCCGGCCCCTACGTATCAGTGGACACCGAAGACTACGTAGATATATTGCGCGAGTTAGCGAATCAGGCGTTGTCTTTACGCACACGATAGAATTCCAGTAACCGTAAGTTCGTGTCACTATCACAACAAGCCCTTTTATTTGACACCCCTGGAAGTCTCTGAGCCAATAATAAATACATATATTAACGTGCCCCATACCACTATATCAGCCTGCAGCCAATGAACAGATGTTGTCTGCTTGAATACACATATATTCTTGGAGACTAGCCTACATGTCAGTGAACACGCAAATATTCCCAGCCTATACTAATTGCAGATCATAAATTTTCCAAAATAATTTCCCCACCCAAATTGACTGACTTTACACCGCCGTAATTTTCCCTTCGTCGTTGCAACAAGTAATGTACGATCATGTAACTGCAAGACAACATTCGACTAGAAACAAACGTTGTAACATATGGCGTGTTGAGGACTTGTCTTTCATAACATGGAGAGGCTCGTACAGGCTATGCATTGGTACTGATGGGAACTTCTCCCATTACTTGTTGTGATATCGTCGGACTCGGGCCTACACCAAGTACATTTCATTATATTACGACATGTAACGAAACAAGCTCTCCAATTTACGGAATGATAAGCACTCAGGCGGCTCCCCCTCCCGATTTATTTTACTAAGGAATTTGTACTTGCTTCACAAATTTTAATCTCATTCAAACCAACCGAGAATTGCATGTTTCTTTGTTTATTAACACCGTAAAGGAATATCGATAATCTAGAAGCTAAGAGAAAAATGTGGGAGGGGCGACGAAATATAACAACATTTGACCAGTAGGTGTACATTACACAGATGATTCGTTACTCTTCATAACTAATAATGTTAAGAATCAGTCAGTTTTGAAATAAGTTATATTGTCAGTGGGATTCCACCCAACTAATAGCGTTAGAACACACCTGTTATAATACATTCATCAACTTTTGGGAGATCGTTTACCGTTATTTCCGGCTTCCTTTCCGCCATTTAGGCGGGAGTGGCAGTGTACACTCCCCCCGCCCAGTTGTTACGCCACTGATTATGACTAACGGTTTATTTACTGACAGACGGGTCGAAGGTAGAGTCTTGACGAAATCGAAGAATGCCGGCGTTGACATGGAATGACAAAGTACGAAATGTACGACTTTTTGCAAACGTAAACAAAAATTATCATTTTACCAGCAAACTGTCATTTTCGTTAATTACATGCAGCCGGCCTCCATAGAATATAGTCGGTTAGCCGCCGGTGTGCGGTGCGAAAGGTCCTGGGATCGAATCCTTCCTGGTTCGGGCATGGGTGTGTGTTGTCACATCAGCCTCATCGGGTTTTAAGACGTTGTTAAAGTGTCGTAAAACCATATTACCTCTCCTCACTTAGTCGTGCATTGTTATAGTTGGATTAAGCCTCTGGAAACGATTACTTACCTCTAATTTTTACTCGCTGGGTGCTATTTTTCTTTATTCGTATGCTCCTAAATAACCGCCTGATCCTTACATTTTATTTAAATTTTGTGATAATAATTTTAAGGAGATAATTAGCAGCTTTGTATAAACTTGCGTGATTGGCCGACGTTCCGATATTTTTTTTTGTATAGGCGATGTACTGCCACCATTCTGAATGCTGGCTCCTAAACAAGCGTGAACAAAGTCAGATCGTAATTACTACGTTAGGTGTTACATTAAATGCTTCTATGTACTCTATTATTTTTAACAGCTCATCGTCATCACGTGTTACTGATCGCAGTCAAAGGAAATATTAAACGCGTATACATTGTTGTGGTGGTTTTGAAACTAAATACAATACAAAGAAGAACAGAGAAAATTAAACGGTTTTCACAGCCGCCATTATTGCTGTCAGCGCATACACTTTTGGTTGTTTGGTTGCAAGAAGGCGGGAAACATATTGTTTGCACTTTGTCGTTTCCTAGACATGTGCTGTATCACGCAACTCCGTACAAGTGATGTGCCAAGTGTGGGCTCTAACAGTATGTGTGCTAAGATAAAGAGCTATATTTGTGTGTGCCTACTATCTAATCTAATCATGAAGAAACGAATGATTCCACTTAGTTTGCTCATAGTCCACGTACCGCCTTGGTTACTGAGACTTTACAAATGTTGTGTGGATTAGAGGAGGGGGGAAGGACGGGGACTTCTTAAAAAAATCTTACCGTGTGATTTGACACTTTGTGTGTGATCGTCTACATTTTTCACTGCTACAAAATAATAAATAGAGGTGATTCTGAAATGTTAATATGGGACAAGAAAGAGGGGGGAAAGACGTAATTTACCACATCCCCCTCAGTTTACTTACATGGATGTCAAGTCCAGTGGCGGATTTAAAGGGGGGGCGGAGGGGGCGACCGCCCCCCCCCCAAGAACCTGTTGTGTGTTTTTTTAGTGAAGTAAATTGTACAAATGAATATTTGCAAGTAATATTCAACCATGCACAAGTACTCACAAATGACTGAATATAAGCACCCATATAATATGTACATTTTACGTAATCATAACTGCATAATTCAATATTGTTAAACAACATTTTCCCCTTTCTCAAGCTCCGTTTACGTAAGCGAGGCTCGTTCTTGCTCGAAAAGCGCTTTGTGCTGTGAGGATATATTTCCTGTTTTCTATTTTGTCTAACGTCCCTTTCGACACTTTCTCAGCAGGAGGACGAGTGTGTCAGGTCGAAGAGAGACTGGTCAGAGCATGGCCCTGTCATAAATAACAGCCCATAGACGTCAGCAGAATGAAGGGGTGGGAGGGAGTGTCTTTACACACTGTCAGTCACTAATGTTCAGTGAATTAGTGATGGTTTGAAATACTTTTGTTGTGAAGTGTTTTACTTTATGTTTAAATGTTGAATACTAACTAGGAAGATAGAGAAAGAAACCTGTTGACTTATTTTTAGTAAATTGGAGAAACGTGAAGCAACAGGATACGGCGATGCTGATACTGTGACACAGGTTCGATTTTATTAGGTTCTTTATATCGTGAAAGCAGTTTAAGATCGTTCTAGCGTGAAAAATTCTAAAATTTAATTTGTGTGAAATAGCGTTAATTTATTACCGTAGTAAGTATTATAGTATTATGTTACTAGTGACTATATTATCCACTCAAGAACAATATTTTAGCGTGGATAGTTTTCCCATAACTACATGACAAAATAAAAATTTCGACGTTACGGGAACATATCCCAGCGAAACTTTCATGAATGACAGTAGCTAAATAATTAACACTGAACTTTTAATTAATGTCGCGAGTTGTATGCTTACAGCTATAAAAATGCAAAACAACAAATTTTTGTAGTTAAAAAATCTGAAGTAAAGGACTTTACTTGTCTTTCAGAAATGTCTTAAAAATAAATAATTTTTATTCTTGTGTCAATAAATTTGAGCGAATAGCCATTGGCTTGTGATATCTAATTTCAGTATGAACGATTTAGTTTCGACAAGTCTGTTGGTTTTCGTGGGTGTATGTTCTCGTGACAAGAGGCTTTTGAATGTGTGAAGAGATTTTGACCAGTACTTAACAACTAGGTATTTTGTGCTTGTGATGGGTGACATGATATCAGTATGCCGCAACACCGGAATGAAGGGGCAGGATAACCGGAAGGTCCCCGAAAAAAAATTCGTGGACCAGCAGAACAAAATTTATTGCAAAATTTACCAGGTCACGCCTATCTTTAGTGAGGTCTGGTAGACTCTGATTTCCAATGTGGTTTTTAAGAATTACATCACAGAATGTAGTGTATCGGTAGCATGTAATAAACACGTTTAATTTTTAGATTCAAAATGTTTTGTGCAACTTAATTGTCATTCATTAAAATTAGAGTACGTTTTTCAAGAGCTAACACAACTAAAAAACATTTGTCTATGCAGAATCTTAAAATTGTACTTAATTTGCGGCGACCTAAAGTTCTGTGGTGTACAGTGTGTGGAGTAACAAGAAGTCGGCAAGTTCAGTTTAAACCAGATAGCAAGCTTCCGCTGCCCTCCCGTGGCATTAGTGTTATTATGCAAGGTTTGTCGGTTTTGCACTTGATGATTATACGCCCGCTAGTCTCAGCAATATGTAGCTAAAATACGTTGAAGGTTACCATGGCGTCGTCAGCGGTTTGCCGCCCTAACTTGTGACGCTTTACAATACTTCTAAATATCCGGTACAAATACCGT
Source organism: Medauroidea extradentata (assembly GCA_003012365.1). Lineage (NCBI taxonomy): Eukaryota > Metazoa > Arthropoda > Insecta > Phasmatodea > Phasmatidae > Medauroidea > Medauroidea extradentata. The sequence goes on along the minus strand of PNEQ01046594.1, from coordinate 28,126 downwards.
AACTCGTAGGCGTCCCAACTCATAAATTGAAAACGCCCGACGGTATCACCTGGTCCGTCGATCTCTTGATTTAACACCACCTCTGTAAACGTGTCCGGCGCCTGAACTGACTCCCTGGGGCACCCCGGTCCGTCGTTATCTGCGTCTCAATGCCGTCTTCCGCGGTTCGAAAACATCTGTCCCAAAATCTGTCAACGACCTAGCCATGCCCTTGTCTGGCGCCAACCTCCCTGTCGCTTGCCCTGCAGGCATTGGTTCAGTTGGACCAATTAGGAGACAGCTTCCAAAAGATGGCCCCGCCCCTCAAGGACACTTTTAACATCCTGCCACTGCCGCATTTGTTACATAATTTAATTCAGCTGCGGACTTTGACAAATACCCTACATTTATTTTAATTAATTCCTAAAATTCCTCACATTCTAATTATTGTAACTATTAAACATTTGTATCTCACACACATTAGGCTAGCTTTCCTCCCCTCTCAGCTTTCCTCCCCTCTCGTCGAGCAGTTAGGGTGGTTACATGAGTGTGGGTTGGGGAGGGGGGCGGGAAGGCCCAGACACTTGCACCTGCTGTTTCCACAAAGATAAATTACCTATATACATTTCTGTTTTTCCTAAATGCAATTCTGTACATAGAGAATATCGGCATTCTGACACGATGACAAGAATGAATCGTTGCAAGACATGTTTTTTATTATTATGTCTGTAATTTATGATAATTCCTTATAATTGATGGCAATTACGCTTATTAATTGGGGTGGTGACCACATGGCACGTCAGAGTGTTTTTTATGTCAGCACATAGATTTTCCCTTTACAAATATAATTTATCGTAAAAAATATAAAAATTTTTTTAAAAAAGTTTATTCAAATTTTTGGCCTGAAAACTCCTGAAATAGCACAATTTTGCACATAGAAATCCAAAATTTTCCGGGGGAGGACCCCCGGACCCCCCGCTTTTGGTTCGTGGGGTGGGTATATATACTTCTTAAGGCATACTCCCCCTTCCCCTAAAAAGAAGGCTTAAATCCGCCACTGGCCTCCTTGTTCGCTTGGCCCAGGGTGGAAGTAGACGTCACGTGATCTATAGTAACGCCCGCGGGGGTAGCATAAGGTCTGGATGAGGGCGAGGGGAGTGAAGCCAAGAGGGGAGAGAGGTAGCCACCAAATACATCAAAAGTACACACAAGACTGGTAATTTTTTATCGTAAATTAATGTATCATGCTCTTTTATTGATGTTTCAGGTAGAAAACTCTATATTTTAGCTCTGTTTACACACCTCCTAACTAATATTTCCTCAAGTTTTTAATTAGTCGGTCGTATTGATACCAGCCACGTCAAGCGTTTGTTTGGTTAAAATTCCCGGCGACATGCTCCGTCTGGACCCTTATAACCTCTGACATCTTTCGTAACGCCTAAAACACGTATGTCATTAGTGCGTAGACAATATTGTCGGTAGCGAACGATCGTTGGAGATTTCAGTGTAGATATTTTTGTAACAAAACTCTAACTGCATGTCATAAGGATTAAAATGACATCACAGGCAAAAAAGTTCACTAGTTTCATTCGAAGTATTTGTATAAGTTAAGAGTTGGTTTTCATAACGTCACACATATTTCAGGTCATGTCTTTAGCGGCTTTAGGCGATGACGATTTACTTGATAGAGTTTGAATTTGCTTAAAATCGTTCTAAAACCTGATGCGAGTACACTCTACCACCGTCCGGAATCTCTAAACTCGATCTCTTCACCGGATCTACTCAGGTCTACTCTGGTAGGGAGCAGGGATGGCGTAGCTAGTAAACAAACACAGGCTCTCTCGTGTGTACATACAAAAACATCTGATCCCGGTGGTTAACTCCAGTATGTCTGTACAGTATGCATAACTAGTACGCAATTGTAATATATGTATGTATGTATATTGTACCACTACGGTTATATGAACTTCAGAAACAGTGACTGAAATATACCACTTCTGCAGTGTTTGCCGCAATTTTTAAATAGGTCGCCAACGTACAACGCTTGGAGTTTTCACACCGCGAATTTAAAAATTCAGCAGTGCATCCACGGGTGTACAACCAGCAGTTCATAAATGACCATTTTGCTCTCAACCGGTTGAATCGATGTATCCACCGGTTCAACGGACCTGAGGATTCGGAGAGTCTGGTGGACGTACACCAGAATTTCCACCGGTGAATTTCTTAACACGGTCTCGCCAAAAACGTTTGAAATAACTTAAATGATTGTAGAATGTGAAGACACAGAAAGCAAACTTGCGTATTATTTTTGCATGGAAAATTGTATATTTATTTTATTTGTACATTGTCATAGGCATAGCCCGATATACATTAAATGTACATATTGAAGGGATAATTTGTGTATCATTAAAGAATGTCCATTAGAATTAGGTATCAGATGTTCTTAGTATTAAGCGGTGGCAATCACCGCAATAATAAAACAGGCTAGAATTGTAGTACAGAGTTGGTTCAAGTTTTGTTGTATTCTGTGTAAATAGTATTATGTGATAGGGATGATAATAGGATGATCAGGGAGAGTTAATGTATATTTTATATGTTGGACTGGGGAGATGATGAGATGAGAGCCAGGGTAGTTGCCCACACATCTGTAAGTACTCTGGGCTGTGTAGCCGTCGACAGTGACAAAGTGCCGGTCGACCCCTCCTGCCGCCTGGCCGTGGTCACCAGGGGGCGGGGGCGAGGAGAGCTAACCAACAACCAACTCTCCCAACCATTTAATTTAAATTTTAAGTATTTGTATATGTTTTGCAATAATTATAGTTAATTGTAATAAAGAATGACATCAAAATTATATAAATGTAAGCTGTGATGTATGGAAATAAAATCACCACGAAATATGGTCGTAGTCGCCCGAATTCGGAGCAATACCGGAAGGCCGGGGATTTGAAACAAAGCTCCTGATTGGCTGGAAGGAGCCGCGTCTGAAATCGCCGCTTGGCGTGCATGCCGGCAGCAGTGCCGAGAGGGAGACGAGTCTAGGACTAAGCCGCGGACGGATGCGTGTGTTCGTGTCCCGCGGGTCCGCGTCTCGGTAGGCCACCAGGGGTGCGTTACCAAGAGCCTTACATATGCGTTTGAATACATTTAATTGTCGGGCAAAGGCGATCAGACGTCCGCCGATTTAATCGCAATTCGCAGGCCAAGAAGCTGACTCAGTGGCCTGAGTGCGGTGCGGGAGGTCGTTGTGCGATTCCTGCCGCGAATAAGGGCGTTTACGACCGTGTGGAGTGGGTTGCCATATAAAGAAATAGCACTCGTTTCACTTGGTAGTTTGGACCCATATAGACTCTTGCAAAGTAAGTGTTGAGCGGTTGGTCACTTACTGACTTTGATTGACTTGTGATCGGGAGTAAATCAAACCCGCTGGGCAAGTCAAGGCAATTTCTGGCACGGGATAGATTTAATCAAAGCCTACACTGATTAATTCATTAATTTAAATAAAGTAACTCCGTTCTTACGAGTGCGGTGGGGTTAAAACATTTAAATCATAAACTGTACCTATTTGTTATTACATATGATAATTAATGATTCAGTTCGGATTTATATCGCTGTATAATGTTACACAACATTAGTAAATTCAAACATTTTCATTCGTAACGGAAATTTTTCAAAAAAACCCTCAACCAAATGTTCGATAATGGTCTCAACCGATGTACAGTACATCGGTGTTTCAACTACTGATTATACAACAGACGAATCTCCGAAAACGCGGATACGCTCGGTAAAAAACCGCTAAACATCCAGTGACTGAGTAGATCTGATCACGTGATCAATACTACCGAGTAGCTTAGACTATATCTACTGCATTTTCGTAAGCGCCTGTTAACATATTGTCCTCTGTCGAGTTGACCTCGTTGAGTGACTGCGGTAGCGTATCTCTCAAACAAACGAGCTTCGTATGCGGGAAGAAATAATAGATCTAGATAATTTGACCCTTGTGTTGCTGTAAACATTTTCCTATTCCCAAAATTTAGTGAAGTAAATTAGTAACTTTGTAATTTAGAGGCGTGAGAGTAACTACGAAGGAAAACTTTTTGCGCTTAGTATACATACTTGATAGTTTTAAATTACAACCATCAGAAGCGAGCATTTCGTTAGCAAATGTGTGTTCGGAAACAACACCAAAATATAAAACGCACGTATCAGTTTTTATGAAGTAACTGCAAAATTTTGAAGACTTGTCACAAAAAAAATATTGTTTTCGTTTGTGGTGCACTCTATTGCAGTTTTTGGCATCTCGTGAGTTTTTTGGAGCGGTGTTATGATGTCACCTAGCGGGCCAGACGACTAGAGAGGATCGGGCTGCAACTAGGCCAGTGTTGGGAAACCACGGAAGACAGCAACTCACCTCACCACCCTCCGTAGTGCCGCAATAATGAGGACAAGCACGCCGATATACCACCTTGGTAGTCCGTAAACAAGAGTTTTGTTCCGTTCAGTCGCTCTGTTTTAACTTTCGCCTCTTTCACGTTCTAGTCACCGGAAACAAGATGGCGCTGGGTGTTTCATTCGTCAGGTCAAATTGCCCCGAGGTCACTTAAGTCACGCCCCCGTTTCTTTTGCACGGGCACGTCTGCTAGTGACGTTTGCAGATCCTTGCCTTTTGATTTTCATTTACTCATTATATTTATTTAACAGCAAAAATGAGATAAGCAGCAGTTACATTATGCACTGACTGGCTTTAAATATCTTACATGTATTTAACTAGTTTCGTGAATGTTCAAGAATATAAATAAAGAAATTTCAGAATGGATCGTAGCAGATCTTAAACATTTACCCGTAACCTGAGCCTGCACTAAACCAAAATGCTAAATTTGTATATTTTATATTTACGTACGAACGTTTTATTTACACATTTTCATGATGACAGCTCTTTGGTGTTTCACTCACAGAGTTTTCTTTTTGACTTGGGTCAGTTTGAGCTCATGGCATCGCGAGTATTAGGGAGCACGAAGAAAGACTGAGGGTCGATTGCACAGTCATTTGAGAATCTAAGGCCTCTCTGTGTGAACTGTGAGACATTTTCATTGCAGAGATGAAAAGTGACTGAAATCTAAGGAAAATCTCAGAAATTCTTAAGGTGTCCTCGGACTACGGTCGTAGAAGAACAGGTCTGGACACTCGCCTGGAAACTTGACCCCCTTGTTGTTTGGCTGCAGTTCACCAAGTTACCGAGAATATTGTGTTTTATTGGCGCTGATGTTACGGCGGTCGGACTCAAACTCCGCCCACTTCCTTTCAATTTATCAAAACGTATTTTTTTTATCAATTTACGAAATACTTCCTTCACTCACAAATTTAAGAAAAGGCTCCAGCAATATTTATTTACTTTATAAATTTAACAATGGAAAAAAGTGGGCGGAGTTTGGGTCCGACCGCCCTAACTGAAGCACCAATAAAACACAGTATTCTCGGTAACTTGACGAACTACAACCAAACAACAAGGAGGTCAAGCAAAATACATTGGAAGATAGGCGAGTGTCCAGACCTGTTCTTCTACGACCGTGCCTGAGGCCTTCCTTATAATTTTCTCAAGAAGCAAATCAATCATAGCGGCCGTAAATAGAGGTTAGAATGTCACATGGGAAAAATAATATTCTTATTTTGAATTAATTGGCAATATTTTAGAGGAGATACATAACCATTGTGTAAATGAAAGCCTACACTGGCATTTTATTATTCGTTGTACATTTTTTGCATGAAAGCGATGTCGTATTTTAAATGTCACATTTGCTTTCAAACAAAATTGTTAAGATACTATTTTATAAACAAAATTAACGACGTGCGGGAACGCGCTTGTCCATCGATGCTGTCTACTTCATCAGTACATTTTCGGCAAGGTCATCAGATCTGGTTAGGTGGCAGCAACCCTGTAATATTATTCCGCTTAATTTCATATATTAATAATCCGTAATATGGCCCTTCCCCTCTGTAATTATTAAAACTCATTGTAACGTTTTCGTATTCCGTGTACCTGCCGATCTGTTCGAGTAATGCATGTTTATCTATAACTGCCTTAGTCGTTTAATCCTCAACAACCCCCTTAATAAACTCGCAGTGTGGCAATAATCTGAGCGAACGCTAACTTAATAAAACACTTTCTAACATAGGGATAAACACCCCCCACCCCACCCTGTCAGGGTCCAGTCACCCATCAATGCCCTTGTAGCTGAACATGTTTCTGAATGCAGAATACTAGGAATACTGCTCAGTCCCGCTACAACGCGCTGTTCGCAATGTAGCATAGGGAGTGTCACTTTAATTCGGTTTGTGCCACACTAAATGTTAATAGTTTCATTCGTACTACCATAGAAATGTCATCAAATGTTGAAATAACATTTTTTTTTCATATCTTCAGCATAAACGCAAAAAAATATATATATATATATATATATATATATATATATATATATATATATATATATATATATATTCGTTTTACATCAAAACTCGCTCGTCTAAATTTTAAATGCTGATAAAGCAAATTCATACATATTTTTAATTTTTTGAGTTCCAGTTATATTTTTAAAAATTTGTTTATTCGCGTAGTGATTTTTATTCAACGGTTAGCTCACACCGTGCCAAAACACATTAGTATTTTAGTTGGCGAATTAATTTTCGAACATGACGTTTTCATTGATCATGTAGTTTAAGCTTCAAAAAATTCAAAATTCTAAACTTAATTGCTGAATAATTCAGCAATTCAATAATTCAACCGGTTCAAACAAAATTGTGTTTCAACAATTATTGTTGAAACACAATTTTGTTTGAACCGGTTCAATCCTAAAATATCACATAAAACATTATTAACTTCCGTAGTGCACTCTTCCGAAACGATGCAAATAAACAATGTGCCCTTCTGGATGATTGTTATAATACAAAATTTGGTTTTATGTTGTCAAATAATTCCCTAAATTCCCCCTAAAATGTTGAATTATTCGTATTGTGCTATTTTAAAATGCAAACCTAGGTCTATATCACTGCCAAAATCCAATGGTCAGATGATGGACTTTCACAATATACGGTATGGTATAAATTGGTTAAATCTATGTCGAGGTATGACATAATCCAAACTTCCAATAGCAGCCATTTCGAAAATAAATATCAAACATGGTATAAAACCACTAGAGTATCCGTAATTGTTATATAATGTACTGTGTGTGCCGAGTTTGAAGATGTTCGGTTCACAGATTCAGACTTTCTAACGTACACAAGGAACACATACAGAAAAACGATGTCACATGCCTATCGTTCTTTGTCAAAATATACTAACTAAACCAACTAGTTGTGATTCCTCAGGGATATCGCTTGACTCTCTCCCTCACTCCCTCTCCCTCTCCCTCACTCCCTCTCCCTCTCCCTCACTCCCTCTCCCTCACTCCC
>PNEQ01046594.1:0-20604 GCA_003012365.1 Medauroidea extradentata | reverse complement strand
CTCCCTGCCCGTATCTAAGGATAGGAGACCTGGTCACTCATGTTTTTGTGAAGCTTGAGGCCCGACTATGTACTCATCAGTAGCCGACCTCCGTACTGTAATTGGCTATGCACGACGTGAAGTCCTGGGTTCGAATCCCAGGTCCGGCTGGGTGTAAATTAGTGTTTGTTTTTGCAAGTCATTGAAATTCGTCTAATTACAACCGTTACTAAGTCAACTGAGTGCCACATAGGTCAACACTGCTATTGCGTCAACCGTTCATTTAAAAAAAAAATGACAGTAAGGGCTTTATTATCAGCAGCCTGGCGCAGTGCCGTAGCGCCCGGGAAGTTTTTGTCATGAAGGAAGGAATGAGGTGGCTTCCATATACAGGATGAGTCGGGAGGAAAGGTACATGCTTTGAGGGGTGATAGTACTGGTGATTCCGAACAAAATGTTTCTAATAAACATATGCCCTTTTCTTAACCGTTTCAGAGAAACGTAATGAAAACAACAAGGAACGGGATAAGTGCTGGTGACGGTAAATCACGCTACTGTTATCTTATGTTGTGTGTAATTGTGTACATTTCCACACTGTGGCACTCTAAGCATGGTGCAGTTGTTTACCTCAGTCTCAGTCCTACAGTGCTTGACCTAGTATTGGGAACTACAGTGTTGTTACGTGTACAGTGAATACAGTTCAGTGTAGTCAAAAATACCACAGGTCTTCACACATGCAAAGTATGCTGACATGATGTTTGTCTACGGTTTCTCCTATGAAAATTCCAGAGCCGCTGTTCGTGAGTACGAACGACGATTTCCTAATCGCAGAGTTCCAGATAGCAGGGTGTTTGCAGGATTGCGTGACCGTGGTACGCTTCCCAGCGTAAATGTTGTATACGAACGTCCCGTACAACAAGCTCTTAATGAAGTTGAGAACACTCTTCAGGTACTAGAACGCAGCCCAACAACTAGCTCGAGACGAATTTCTGCTCAGCATATTCCACAAATAATAGTGATACGCACAGTACACGAGCAGAGTCTGTATCCATATCATCGGCAGAGTGTACAACATCCGCATGAAAGAGATGATGTCCACCGGCAATAATTCTGTCAGTAGATCATTGCCAATGATCGATTAATTCCACGTATTCTGTTCACTGTTGAATCAACATTTACCCACAACGGAATCAACAACACATGCAACTCTCACGTATGGGCAGACGAAAGTCTACACCCTACTGTAGAAAGGAATTTTCAACGACGTTTCTCAGTTAACGTGTGGTGCGGTATTATTGATGACCAACTCATCGGTCCAGTAGTTTTAGATAATCGTCTTAATGGAGTACGGTATCTGGATTTTCTTCAAAACGTGTTACCAGAATAGTTGGAGGATATCCCTTTGGCAACAAGAGCTCGTATGTACTTTCAGCAAGACCGAGCTCCTGCACATTCTGTACGGCCAGTGACACAGTACCTCAACGAAACGTATCCTGGGCGTTGGATCGGTCGCCATGGAGTCATTGCTTGGCCACCGAGGTCACCTGATCTTACCCCATTGGATTACTGTGTGTGGGGTAGGCAGGAGCGGTAAGGTTGAAGTTGACCGACGTATGCAATACATTATCGCCTCTCCGCGCAAACCACTCAGCTGGCCTGCAGTGCTGTACTATTATCCTTTATTCTACGGGACTTTAAGCAATGGCAATATTATTTTATTTGTCGACAGCATGGTTCAAAGTATAAGTTTTGTTTCTACAGTTGTTTTTTTAATCCGTTTGTTATTTTCACGGGTACGGCAGCCTGGAAAACCCTTTTATGGCAAATTTTAGTGGTCCGAAAAATGATGTTTATAATTAACGTGCCGAATTTTTGAATCAATAGCGACATAGTTTGAAGTGTGTGTGTTCTTTTCGTAGATATACAAATATAATGCGCGTTAAATAGTTTCGTCAAAAAAAGAATAGCCGTAACTTTCTGCAATGTGTTTGAAGTGCAGGTAGGGAGGACCCTTAAGATCTCATTGTTAGCACTGACCAACTATTTCCACTTAGCCATTTCCCTCGCTCTAAGTTCCGTCAACACTGAGCGTTCAGGCTCGAAGCCTTGGGCATAGTGACGGGGAGTAGTGGGGTGAGGACGTGATGCAACATCTGCGGTCTGAGGAAGTGTGCGCGGTATTTCCCCTCTACTGGTTGTTACCAACGTGTACCAGCATTCACAGGAAGAGCAGCTGCGAAGTACAGTCTGGCTCAAGTAACAATTACCTTCCTTGACAGTTGTGTTAGCATGTAACAGTTTAATATTGTATGCATATTTTAAAGAGTTATTGTTATTTTTAGCCTTCGTGCTATTTAAATAAATATAATAAAAAATATAAAAACTTATAACTTTATAGCATTTTCCATGTAAAACTTTTTTTGCCTTTGCCTCATTTGGTTTGTGCAAAAGCGGACTCGGCTGACTATCCAATATGTCTATATTAGGTAATATTTATTAGTTATGACAGTTCTGAAGATTGCCGTGCGTGAACAGATATACAGGAAAATACTTTTCAGTTTGATATACTGCACAGTTTGCCAGTCAGCTTAGTTTGTTCAGAAATCAACCGTGACAGATGAAAACATTACTTATTCTGCTGGAAAGCTGTAAAAAGGATGTAAACACAACTGTCAAAAATTGAATTTTTTCATGAGACAAACTGTATGTCGTCAACATCTCCTACATGACTGGTCTAGCCAACAGTCGTAAATTATATCTATCCACATTCAGATTGTACCAAAAATAGCACAACACTATTGAATAAAGTGGTAAAACCCGCTTGTACACACGTTGCTGAAAAAATGCTATACTGAATAAGGTAATATTAAGGTAATATTATTTCCTTCTAAAATAAAATACTCACTTAACTGTTTGGCGCCCAGTTAACGGGACCATTTATGTCAATTGAAAACTAATATACATTTATATAAAATATAGACACTATCGAAGTAAGTTTAATTCGTGAGAATTTAGAAACAAGCGACTGCTGTTTCATCAAATGATTCACGTCTTCCCTCAAAGACGTCTTAAAACTGCCCTTAAATATATGTATCTTACTCGATGTGCCAAAATTGGCCTTCGAAATAGCACGGTATGGAGTAATGTTTATCACCACGTTGTTATTGTAATATTTGTACCAGATATTTTCTTTTCTTTTTAAAGACATAAAATGTACTATGCATTCTTGGAAAACTTTATAATAATAAGAATAAAAATTATGTGCACATAAAATCCTTCCAAAATGTTGCTCAATTAAATGGCTTACAAAATAAAGTGACTGCTTTGAAAACTTTAGCGACTGCCATCCCGACTGAAATTTAGTATATTGAAAAGCTTTTGTATATCATAATTTTTGCATAATGACTTGTCAAATCTAAATTGCTGCATGTCACGATTTTAAATACAACACACCAGCTGACTTACCGAATTGAAATAATTCACACTGAATTTTATTTCCAATCGTAGCAAGGGTCCACGGTGACCGAGGGGTCAGACCTCTCGCTTCCCACCAAGGCGATCCGTGTTCGATCCCCGGCGGGGTCGGTCCCCGGATTTTCGCATGTGGGAATCGTGCCGGACAATGCCGCTGGTCGGCGGGTTTTCTCGGGGATCTGCCGTTTCCCCCCGCCTGCTCCATACTCACATGTCACTTCCCACCATTGCTAAAGACCTCGCTGTTATGCGCTGACCAAAATCTTTCTCTCTCACTCAAATTGTAGCACTTTTAATATTAAGTGTTTTAGTTTGTGTCTTTATATGAGTAGGGAGTTTTGGTAGGTTATCGAACAAGGGGGATAAGGGATGGGTGCCAAGGTGCTACAGCAGCCATCTTAAATTACATCAACGCTGCCATATTGTGTCCGGTTGCCATCTTGTTTCCAGTCGTCATTGGGTTTCCAGTCGTCATCTTGTTTTTTTTTCTCATTTCCTCCTGCTCTCTCATTTCTCAGCTCCCCAAACACAAGCTACATTCCACGTCCCCACAATTTATCCTGCTCTCTCATTTCACTTATATTTTCCTCCTGCTTTCTCATTCCTCAGTTCCCCAGCCACCAGCCAGTTCTCCCATTACTCCTGCTCTGTCATTCCTTAACTCCCCAGTCGCAAGCCTCTTATCATTTCCTGTTTTGGATTACCTTGATAGGAGATTATGTAGTCGGCAGCCTAAACACTAGAGTGAGTTGCTGCATGTGTATAAAGCCGAGCATGCTCGGGCTAGTATGTGGCGCAGTCACCCTCATTAACACTTAAACAATTTATATTAAAAGAGCTCATTGCTGAAGCAGAGCGACGAACTGTCGACCTTTGGGTTGGTAGGCAATCACCTTGACATCTGAGCTACTACAAATTGCGAGAGCTGAAACCTTAAAATGTGTTATACATAGAGCTATATCACCACCATCAAGATTTTCATTCATAATTATTTCAATTTTAATTTAAATATTATTAAAACCTTTTCTAGTAATTAATTTTTAATAATACTTTGCATATAGTGTGCTGTGTAAATAGTGATTTAAGTGTACAAGGACTGTTGCATCTGATGCTCTTTAAAAAAGTTATGACAGGAATACGAAATGATATCTTACCAATATATGCATAGAATGTTTTAAAACATATGTTGTTAGTTTATATACATATATATATATATATATATATATATATATATATATATATATATATATATATATATATATATATATATAGGTAAATAACATTACTTCACTAAGGCTCTGAACATCAGCCTGCAGGTCAACACAGCTTTCCTGCTGCTGCCTTCATTCTGCGAAGCCTCCGCACTGGAAGAGTCATCACTAGAGGCACGATTATTTCGCGTATTGATTGTAGGCCAGGTTGAATGCCAATAATGTATACTTCACTACTCGTTCTGAAATTAGACGGCATCTGTTTCAACACATCTTTGACGACTGCAAGCCAGTGATAAATAAGGAAACAAGTCGTGGTGGTAACACGTGTTACGGTTACAAGCTAATGTATATTTGACTTAGACCAGTGTGTGTATAAGTCTGAGAAGTCTAGGCTGTTGCCAGATGAATACGCGAAATACTTGTCTTCTAGAAGATACCTGTTGTTGTCCTCACATTTCACGCACACTTGAAACCAGCAGCACTACTGTTCTAAAGTGGCGTTGGCAGGTTTACAACACAGAAACATACATACCATTATAGATACAGCAAAAACACAGAAAATGAAAAATAAATTACTGTACGATGTTTAGTTGTGTGTTATTATTACATTTATTTTATGTTTACTATTCCGCGGGCGTTTGGTCGTCTATTGTTGCTGGGTGCAAGTTCTGGATGCTATGATACTAGATAGAGCAATGAAAAAGTTGCAAGTTTTTTTTACCGGGTAGCACGTCGTTGCTGTCCTCTGGGGGCGGACCGATACTGACGTAGATTTGTTGGTATGGCTCTTAAGGAACACAATCACGCACACGGAGACCCCAAAACTAATTAGAATATCAAATGCCTCGCAATCACTGTCTCTCTACAATTACTAATCAGATGTGTCTCGGTCCGACCTACTTTGTGACTTGGCGAAATCTTAATGGCGTCCCGACGCCCAAAACAACGACGACGATGGCGCCTCGGCCCACAATACTCCGCGTCTCGACGCCTAGCTTCGACGCCTGACGGTGGCACTCTGCCCTACCGACGCAGCGACTCGCTGACGACTCTCCGGCTTGACAACATCTATCCCGGACCGACGCCGGCTCGCTTCTCTCCCGATTTGCGCCAAAACCCCCCGTCACTTGGTCAGCAAGCTCCGGTTCGTTTTGGGCCAATCAGGAGTCAGCTTACAACCGATGGCCCCGCCTCTCGAGGACAAAAATTCCGGCCAGAACCGTATTTATTAAATCATTCCTTAATTTCACGTCGCTGTTTACTTTCAGTTACATAAAATGTTTCATTTACTTGTTCACATTTATGATTCCTTAATTGCTAAATATCTACAACATAGTAACAACTAGCAGAACTATTGGCTGGACCTCTTCCCTCGTGATCAGCTAGGGAGGTGGTTCGAGCGGGGTTGGGGTGAAGCCCCAAGTCTCTCCCTCGTTTTCACAAAGACAAAATATATACAATTCCTTATTTTTAATATAAAACTTGGTGCAGTAATGGTATCTTAATGAGAACTATTGCAGTGTGATCCTGATACAATGACGAGGAGAATAAATGGTCGCAAGGCATAGTTATTATTGCACATTTATTTATGATGGTTGACAGTGATGACTATTAAATATAATAAATCGGGGTGGCGACCATATGGGCATGTCACAACTGAAATAAACACTGAAACTTACAAGCCACCGAGAAACTATGTGCATCAATACTCATATATACAGGAAACAAATTGTGAAGTCGACGTACAAACTCTGCGAAACAATAAACAACACAGAAACATGAAATATGTACAAGATGACGAACTATACACACACATATATATATATATATATATATATATACACACACACAATGAACAATGAACGATATTTTACAACTCGCTGCCATATCCATGTAGTATGGTGGTTATGCCATCTTCCAATATAAGGTGTTTGTTGTCCATCCATGTAAGTGACAACTTGTTTCTGCACTCGGGAAACAATGCGGTGATGGGAGTGTTTGCTGTGGACTTTGCTTCTGATGAAGCACTGCTCCTAAAGAACGGAGAGGTAGTACTAGAAAGTCAGCTTTCTCCTCGCAACACACTTCTGAATCCCTTTAGCCTTCTTCACGACTTTCCCACTGCACTTGTATGAGTACATTTTTGCCAGCAGGCCCACGAAGTCACTCACCACCAACCAATTGCACTCATCTTAGAATTTAGCAGATACTTTTTTGTTGGCAGATGACTAGCAAGGGTGGGAGGGAGGATAACAGCTGGTGTCAAAAGCATCGAGAAATAGAGGATTGCTTGCCAAATTCTGGTAAATGTCCTGTATGACTATCTCATATATGAATGAGTCTGTGTCCATGTAGCAGAGCCTTAGTTGGTTGTTATACTCCTTCTTCATAGCACTATAGCGGAACTCATACGTTACAGTCTTGGAAAGATCCAGCACTGCAAATCCAGCATAGATGGGTTTGTCGAAGAGGATACCTTCTTTATCCAGCTTCAGCAGCACCGAACTCTCATCATTGATGGTTCTGTCCTTGAAAGATGATTTTGCAGTCATCTTCTGTATGCCCTGCTCAGAACATACAAGCTCCATACACTGCCTCTTTCGCTTATTTTCCATAAGCTTGCTTAATGTTGAATTATTCAGCAGCTAAAAAGAAATCACACTCGAATTCTCAATGACAGCTTGTAATTTTTTGGTATTCAGGTCAGTGTATTGTCTCAACCTGTAATACTGGGTGAACTGCATGACACAATGTACTTTTTTCACCTCAAATCCATGCTCCATAGCCTGCTTCATGTTGTGGTAGTGTACAACATACCGGGACTTGGACTCAAGCATCGTCAGCAGATTCCTTTGTATTGAGCCTGGAGGACACTCTCTTTAATCGGTAGGAACAGGAGATCCTTGTGTTCTTCATGTAGGGAGGAGGGATACTCCACATGTACTTCAAGAATATATCCCGTACCTGCATCATTGGCTACCCTGGTCACTTCTATGTTGGTGCAACACTACCGAAAATCAGACTTGGGGAGTGGGAGGGTCATCGCTTTCCCATACAAATTGTTAGAATGAACATATTGCAGAAAATTATATGTGGGTTAGTAAAGTGGCATGTATTTTCTGTATTTTGTTTATGTTGTGGTAATAGTTACACAATGGCAGAATTGGAAAATTATATATCACTTGGGATATATAAATGAAAGATTAATCAGAATTTTATCAACTCCGTACTCGCAGTACTAATTGCTGTACTGTAGTGATTCATGCACTGAGCCACACCTCCACGGATTGCTGCCTCGAAGAACATGAACTTGTCATATTCGATCAGTTGTTCGAGTTCGACCTTCGTCATTCGGAGCGTAGCATCAAACGAAAATCCAGGTGCGTTAACATAGTGTACACAGTCCAGAGCAGTGGTTCTCAAAAGGCGCTTACGGAAACTACTTCGGATCCACTCGATAGCGTGTAAATCGGTTGGAAACATCATTCAATAAAGATATACCAACCCTCAAGATCTCAAATCTCGATCCCGGTGCTGGATCCCATAAATCTACCCTACTCGAGAGCAGGGTAGATAGTAGCCAGCATACGATACAAAGGAAAGCGCGCGTGAAAAATAAACAAACAGAATCCCGCATGTGTACATAATAGAAAAAATATATATTGTAATGGGGTTTGAATGCATGTTCATAGAAAATACGATGTCGGATCGTAGTATTTTTGTTGAACAAGAAATCTGGAGCAGTTTGTCAAGTAAAATTGTCGCCAGAGTACGTAATTCAAGTATGGAATACATTATTATTACTAGTACACAATTTTAATACTACATACGTATATTATACTAGCACAGAAGGATATTTTTCACTGTTTAACCTGGTGTAATAACACAGGTCTACCAGATCGGCGATTGAAATTACCGCTTCTGCAGATTTTGCTAATTTTTTTTTTTAAAGACAGCCAAATAACTACTCTTAAGATTTACGACCGCTCGTTAAGCATCCAACGATTGAGCAGATCCAGTCCTGTGACCTGCACTACCGACCCAGTATGTTAACGTAAGAACCTAAAGTGGACACTACCACCCTCTTTGGGGCGTTGAGCTTGTCTAGGGGGCGATAAGTTTCAGGGGGTGGCAGGGGTGCCTTAAGAGGCAAGTAGGCGGCAGGTGGGCGTTGACAGGCACCAGCGCAGAACAAGGGTGCTGGATATGCATTTTCCCAAGAGTAATCTTTACGACTGCACTGTGCTAAACGTTTGTCCCTCCTTTTCTAAAACCCCTCTATTCCTAAACTCGGAGGGGTTAAACCACAACTTAATAAACTGGAAGATTCAATTAAAAATATTGCAAACATGCTAACATCGGTGTATAAACCACCTCCAGTCGTAGTTTTGGATGGGTAAAATAACATGCCAATCTCTAAGCCACCAGTAACACCTAAGAAAAACAACACACACACACACACACACACACACACACACACACATATATATATATATATATATATATATATATATATATATATATATATATATATATATACATATATATATACACTAGCTCACATTTTTGTAAGGTGGGTAGCACAATGTCTGACATTGTCGGGGACTTACACACAGTGATTAAAAGTATCCATGCAAAGTACTTGACAGCTCAACATGTCAGAAAGGAACATGATGTGATTAATTGAAAAGCTTGCAAATGTGTTACTGAGCGACCGGACAGTTCGAAGCCGAAACCACCACCGCATGTGCCAGTGAAGAAGGAAGAGGAACATGAGACTATACTCAAATGCAAGAAACCTTTCCATGAAATTGTTGAAGATTATTTGCCTTTCTCTGAGTGGAAATGGAAAAGGAACAAAGCAAAATTATCAAAGACTACGTAACAAACTCACGGTCCAAAGACAAGACTTGTGGAACATACAAGCAAAATAAAAAGTATTTCTTAGGAAACAAGCAAATATTATTCTTACCCAGGAATGACGCACAAATAGACACTATTGTAATTAAGCCAGCTTCTGGACATTAAGAATTACTATTTAGCCTGAATCCTGGTAATTATTCGTGTGGTGCTCTGCAGCAGTATAAACGACTTTTTAAACTTAGGAGTGTAGTGGGGGGCGGCTGTGTAGTGCAACGGTGCAATTGCACTGAACATATTCTCGCCAAAAAATATGTTTCCATATTCGTCTGTGTGGCAACATTGATTTTCTGCCAGACAAAGATTTTTTGTTTATCAGTTAACCCGCTCTAGGGACGAGCCACACAGGGGTTGGTGTACTGTGCAGTGTCA
This sequence comes from Medauroidea extradentata, assembly GCA_003012365.1. Lineage (NCBI taxonomy): Eukaryota > Metazoa > Arthropoda > Insecta > Phasmatodea > Phasmatidae > Medauroidea > Medauroidea extradentata. Next base: position 10,645 of record PNEQ01046594.1, on the reverse strand, counting down.
GGCAGTGCACGGGCAAGCGACATCATAGTAGGCAAAAACAGCAAGGGCCACCACCCCACCCCCATGCAACTGTCCCTGAAATCCGTGCAACGAAGATATCCGCAGCAACTGCCGAAACCATCTAAAACAACCGAACCGAGCAGCAGGGTGGAAAGTTTTTAGGTGGCTTGACCGTGACCAGTTTCCGGACAACTTATACTCTGTTTGCTACGTGTATTATCGGGGTTTTGCGTGAATTAAGCACGTGAAAAGCTTTTCTTCTTGTGTAATAAATTCAGTGGGTGCGCTGTTGGATTCGCCGTTCGCGCGGAAATCATTTGCAGAAAAACTTGAAATCAAGAAGTTAGTTCGGCCAGTTTCTGAAATTAATTTTATGACAAGCTACAAAAATAAGAATGGCAAATTTAAACGACACTTCAATAAGAAGATTTACGATGAAACTTCATGGATTTGCAGGTGTCCGGTACGAAATTCACTATTTTGGTTCCTGTGTGTATTGTTCCGTGGAGAGCCTTCCTGGAGTACGAAAGGTGTTAAAGACATAGGACACTTAAAAGAACCCATACAGCACAAAAAAGTCGCAGCAACATCGCAGCGACATCGCAGTGTAACTTTGCGACGTCGCATGGAAGTCGCGAAACGTCGCAGTAACGTCGCAACAACATCGCAGGGAAGTACATATGGCCACATTTTGCGACGTCTCGGCGCGACGTCGCAGAGACGTCTCGGCGCTACGTCGCAGGGACGTTTCGGCACTACGTCGCACAGACGTCTCGGCGCTACGTCGGATGGACGTCTCGGTGCTACGTCGCACGGACGTCTCGGTGCTACGTCGCACGGACGTCTCGGTGCTACGTCGCACGGACGTCTCGGCGCTACATCGCAAGGATGTCTCGGGGCGACATCGCAAAAGACTCAACATATGATAATTTTTTTTTTTTTGAGAAAATAAATGTGAAATTTGCTATGTCGTATTTTCTATTTGTCGAGCTCTATTATAGAAGCATAACAATTGAAAAATTTATTTGTAATTTTGGTGTAATATGTCAAAGATTTTTATGTAGTAATTTTTTGGTTGATTGTGGTTAACATCCCATACAGAACAAAAAAGTCGTAGCAACACCGCAGCGACATCGCAGTGTAACTTTGCGACGTCGCATGGAAGACGCGAAATGTCGCAGTAACTTCGCAACAACGTAGTAGGTAAGTACATATGGCCACATTTTCCGACGTCTCGGCGCTACGTCGCAGGAACGTCTCGGCGCTACGTTTCACGGACGTCTCGGGGCGACATCGCAATTTACTCAACATATGATAAAATTTGTTTTTTTTTTTTCATTTTGAGAAAATAAATGTGAAATTTGCTATGTCGTTTATTCTATTTGTCGAGCTCTATTATAGAAGCATAACAATTGAACTATTTATTTGTAATTTTGGTGTAATATGTCAAAGATTTTTATGTAGTAATTTTTTGGTTGATTGTGGTTAACATAATTTATTAAAAGACATTCTGAAAACAAAACACATATCACAAATGTACTTATTCTGGCAGATATTGGCATGGTTAACATACAACTCAGCTTGATATCGCTTATTGTTTATCGATACAAAACATAATGACCAGGTAGAAAAAAACAGTTACGTTTTATCAAATAGTATCGACTGTATTCGATTTTGCGATGCTTTTGAACTGGTTCTTAGATGTCATGATGAATCTGGGACATCAAATAACCCGGGAATATTTAAGAGGTCTAATTGATTTAATAGGTAGCGTAGACTCTGCCATCAAAAATCACGTAGAAAGTAGTAGTGTTTTTAAGGATACTTCAAAAACCATTCAAAATGAATTGCTGGATTGTATGTTGGAGGTCTGCCGGGAAGAAATTAAACACGAGATAGAATCAGGTAAATATGTCGCACATAAATAAATACTTAAATTTTCAAAATTATGTTTGTATCATGGCAGAAATTTAAGGAATTTAATTTTATATAAATAAAAAAATTGTTAATTCAACAGAACAATTTTTTACTGCGGAAGATACTTAAAAACGACTTTTTTTATTTTTAAAACTAAAATTTTCCATGACAGTTTCTAACTACGTTTTTAGTTTAGGAAACAGTGAGTGTACACTGTACTATGTATTTATGCTGCTGTTAAACACTTTTATGTTTATGTCAAGCATTCAAAGAAAGGAAATATTTCTATTTGTACAAGGAAATTGATTGGTAAAGATTTGCGACTATCAAGCATTCAGGTTGCTTGCTTTCCATCATGGCGATCCTTCTCGAATCCCGGTGGGATCACCCCTGATTTTCACATGTGGAAATCTTGCCGGTGTGATGGACGATGTTGTGCGGGGTAGGTGTTTTTTCACGGGGATATTTCGCATACCCCACGTTTGCATTCTGTCACTGCTCCACACCCACATCATTTCCATCTTCCATCACATTTAAATACCATAGCTGCTATAAAATCTGTGTAGTGTATAAGTGTAGTTGTAAGAGATTTAACAATAATAGTTTTCAGTCTTCATTGTTCAAGGGCAGTTTTCTGCCAATAAATAACTGCCGAATAGTTATGAAAGTCATTTAATTATAGCTTTTTGATACATAATTTGCAATTTTCTATGGAAATTTTTTTTCGCAGCATATTTTACCTATAAAAATATTACAATTATTAATATATTAATTGTTTAATTTGGAAACTCCTTAAATAGCACCATTTTGTAGCAGAACCCCCCCCCCCCCTTTTGGCTTGGGGTACGTGTATTTAAACTCTTTAAGGCACTGAGCTGACTGAAGGCTCCGGCTGCCACTGTACGAATGCTCGCTTGAAGAATAACGATTCTACCAGCAATGAATATAATGATAAAACACATTCAAAATTTAGAATTATTTCCCTACTGGTCCCTGATGTAGGAGCTCTCATAGGTTCTGGCCTTGATCTACATAATAAAATAGGAGATGGGAGACTTCCAGAAAATATTTAATGGATTTATGTTAACGAAATAGTAGAGAGATGATGTGTACTAGTTGCTTCTCAGCAGGCTGAAAACAATTCTCATACAAATGAAATATCTAACATCATCGAAGAATTGCATGAAGATGGCTACATAGAATTAGTCGTCGAAACATAGCTTGGGAGCTGCACAAGCCTGCAATGCTAAATTACCCTTGATATAAAACGCAGGTGCTTGGTTTGAAGGAGCTGCAGACTATTGGTTGAAATGGTTCCTTACGCACGCAAGAATAAAGGCTTCAAGTACATGCTGACTGATACAGTAAATCTGTGTGGACTGTGGCTGTAAAAAGAAGAGTGGTACGGATATAACAATTGAGATGAACAATGTTTTGCAAGATAAAGGTCCACCCAAGAATCTTCACACGGACCTCGGCAAGAAATTCTACAACTCATCATTTCTAGCACTGATGTCAAAACATAAATGAAACCACTACTCTACCCACAGTTGTCTTAAGGTCAGTGTAAAGGAACAATTCAATTGTACTTTGAAGAATGAAATGTGAAAAAAAATTTCAGCACAGGGGAGCTATAAGTGGATGGATATATTATCCAAGCTAGTATCAAACATAATCATAGCGTACATTGGGCCATGGACATGAAGCTGGTAGGTGTCCTGGACAACTCTTTACTACAAACTGTTCATAAAAATGAGAATAAATTGGGCATGCACAAACCTAAAGCAAAGGTTGGAGACTACATAAGTATATCGCGAGTGAAGGGAACATTTCCTAAAGGCTACACACTAAACTGGAGCACTCAAATATTTAAAGTGGTTGAGATTCATCTCTATTAACCAAGGACCTACTTACTACCTAGAAGATGTGGAAGGCAAGGCTATTCGAGAAGATTTATATGGTGTAGAAATTCTAGTTACCAAGTATCCAAACATTTATTTAGTCGAGAAGGTTTCGAAGAAGAAGGGAAATAAGGTGCTGGTACAGTGGCTAGGGTTCGATGGAAGCCACAACAGTTGGATTAATCAATCATACACTACATATAAATAATGTGACATGCATGTTCATCTGTGTAAAGGAATGAATAAATATTTTTTCAAGGGAATTTATAATTATTATTTATTAGCAAAATGTTATTTTATTGGAGATAGTAGGTACTCCTATTAGGGCGCCTGGAGGTCAATCTGTGATGAAAGCAAATATAAACTTTGAACGTGTTGAAACTTGTGACGATATTCTTGTTGGGGTAATACAGGAAGTTGTATTCATCCTTGCATCCTCGCGAGGAGCTGGAATGTCCAGGTGTCTATTGGCTTAGGTCATTAAGCTCGCCGAAGCACGACGCTCATGCTCCACCTCAACCCTTGACTCATGCTCCACTGCTTCGGGTAGTGGCTCGCATGCATGTTGAGACCAGCACTTTAAGTGGGCGACTTGGGGGCATCTATGGCTGTCCCTAATACTGGTGATGTAGATTGTGGTCTTATGAAGGGAGGGGTTAAGTAGCTTGCGACAGAGGGATGGGGTTGCATACCGGGAGGCTGGTGGGTGTTTACCTGGCTACCAGTTCATAGAGAGTTGATGAGCAAGGTGTACAGCATGGACAGCAGAGACAACGAAATGCTCTATGAGTTCTATAGAACTGCCATGGCTGGGGATTCGATATCATTGGCTACACCACTGGTACCATCACCACTGCCTTTGACTTGTCTGCGGCAGCAGGACCCAGACGTCTCTGAAGGCGAAGTTTCGGTGGTGAGAGTATTTGGGGCAGGCAAGCGACTTGCTGTCTTCTCTGTGTCTGCTCCAAAGTGACAATGACCCACAATGGCGGTATTGCAGATCGCCGCAATGGCGTGTTGGGCCTGCAGCTGGAGCCGCAGGTCCAGGATTTCTTCTTGCTTGCCCCGAACCTGGGTCCGCAGTGCAAGACTCTTTTGCTGTACCTCCTCCCCATGTTGTAATCCTCTTCCTTCTCTTCCTCGCCACCTGCTTTTAGGAGGAAGTAATCTTCCTCCTTAGAACATTGGTGGCTCAAGGACCACCTCCAGAATTGTAAATATGCATTGAGTGTAAATATTTATTGCATATATTTAATTTGCTTCTAAAACAATATTTTTTTTCTAAAATTAACATTGTATGTTTGTAAGACATTATTTCATATGTCTGTCATAACATTTTCATAAAGAGCATCAGATGCAACAGTCCTTGTACATTTAATTAATATTTACATATTACAGCATATGCAAAGTATTACAATGTAATTCAATATTACGTAAGGTTTTAATGATTTAAAAAATGAAATAATTATGAATGAATATCACGATGTTGGTGACATAGCTATGTGTATAACACATTTAAAGGCAATTTGTAGTAGCTCAGATGTCAAGGTGCTTGCCTACCAACCCGATGGTCGACAGTTCGTCACTCTACTCCAGCAGTGTACTCTTTTAATATAAATTTTTTAAAGTGTTAATAAGGGTGACTGCAAAATATACTAGCCCGAGCATGCTCGGCCTTATACACATACAGCAACACACTCTAGTGGTTAAAGTCAGGTACAAAGATGGCTGCCGACTACATCACCTCCTGTCAAAGTAATCTACAACAGGAAACGAGAAGAAGCTCTCGACTGGGGAGTTAAGGAACGACAGAGCAGGAGGAATGGGAGACGTTGTTGCTGACTAGGGAGCTGAGGAATGAGAGAGCTAAGGGAATGCATGATTGGAATGAAAGTGCAAGATAAATTGGAGGACATGAGGTGTGACTTGCGTCTGGGGAGCTGAGGAATAAGAGAGCGGGAGGAAAAAAACAAGATGGTGGCCAGAAACAAAATGACGACCAGAAACAAGATGGCAGTTATGATATAATTCAAGATGGCTGCTACTGTATACTTTGATATAGTACCATGAACTGGGTAAATATTAAGAATCACTACTCATCATGTACAGGCCAAACTATTGGTTTTACATGTATAGTTTACTGACAAACTATGTTTCTACAGCAGTGAAAAGTAGTCGTATGTAAAGAGAAGTACAGTTTACTTTCTCTGAAATTTGCAATTTTTGTATAAATTCAAAGTCCGATTCTTCTGTTTTACGTGCTCGCCATGATGTATGTTGATGTGCTACTAGTGCTCCTAGCATTACCTATTGAAGGTAGGGCTAATAAATTACACAACTGTTCATTAGTCTTGCAGATCCAGTATTAAAGAAACTGCCATGTTGTTAACATGTGTTTTCACAGAGATATGTGTGTGTATTAAGGGAAAATTTCATGGAGTGTAGTACAAATGACAGTTACAAGTAAGATTGCTTCGTGGCGTGATAGTAGTGTATGTAGTGTGTGTTTTATGGATGTTTTAGAATTTGTAACTTTTGTGAATAATAGGTATTACTTAAATTTCGCTGATTGAGACACAGCAGCAAATACTTTTTGCATACAACATGAGTGGAGAAATATTGACCAACGTACCGTGACGAAAAGGGAACGAATGCACAGTTTACCGATTGTGGGGAAGAATGTGTAATCGAGTTGAGTAACTACTGATCTTTTATTACAAAATTGTATGTTGCTTAGTATATATTATTTAATTTGTCTGGCTTCTAGTGCCATTAGAATGTGTTAAATGCGTTTAGAATGTGCATTAAATATGTGTAACATTGGTTCAACATGCATACAACGTAAATTTAATGTTTACGTACGAGAACATTAGTGCAATATGCTAATAATCTGAATTTACTTCAGTAACTATTTTCAATGCCTTCAACTGGTGCTAGAATGAGCTAAAACTGTGTATGCAATTGTGTATAAAATACTTTTAGTACGTTAATTAGTAATATTTTGTATACTTTAACACCATGATTTCCAAGATCTTTACATCCCATTACTACAATAGAATTTTTATAATTCGGGCTTATTTATTGCTGGCAGCTATCAATATCGGTTGTTCATTATTATTAATTTACATAATTTTACCCCACAATTTCTCTAATCTTCATAGCCGTCCCCGCTAGTGAGTTGGTAGAATCGAGGCATATTTATTAATTGCGTGACTACTAATTTGTTATTATTCACTGAAATGAATCGTAAACAGTAAATTTCTGCAGTTTTTCGGGTTGGTTATTGCATTAGTAGTGATTCTTGATATATACCCATTAAATGAATGTCTAATTAAAAAAAGTTTATTGAATGACATTCACACGCCAACATGTTTTATTGGCACTGCATGTCCTCTGGAGTTCTAGTCAGTTGTTATCAGTAAGTAGTTGCTGTAGCCTCATGCGAAGATTCGGCCGAAAACCATTCTAATGACTATCAGTGGTCATCAGCTCAGCAGAAACGGTCCTGCTTGTGTTACTTGGAACCAACCACAGATCCATGGATGAGTTAGTGAAAGGGAGAAGGGGAAGAAACTACAAAAATAAAAAAAATTCAAGACTTTTGACAAGGGAGCACAGCGAGCCTGACATTTCTTTGGCGATATTGACAATTTTCCGTATAAATAAACCAGCGTCATTCCGAAATGGTCCATCCCCAAGTTCACCATTTACACTTTACATATTTGTATTTTGAGTTTTTTTTTTTTGGAAAGTAGGGTCAATCGCCCCTACCTCCCTTCCTTGGATCACTTGCTTTTAAGAACAGTCGATAGTGCTTTTCTGCAATAACGGAATGCGCCATAAATTATTATTATAAGAATTTAAGATATAAATAGTTTAGGAATCCACGTTTGCTAGTTAAATTCGTATTCACACACAAGTTCTCTTTTATTTAAAAATTTCTAATTTACATGCCTTCCGAAACTCTCAAATTCAGTAATGACTATTACTGATTTCTAATAATGTGTTACTACTTACGAACAATCAGAAAAATCAATGCTCACGAGCAGTATCGGAATGCTACGATTGTTAAAGTAATTCGGTGGTCGAGAACAAGACCGTGGTCGAGAGAAGTGGATATTTGGGTAGTTTTTGTTAGTTTGGCAAAGCAGTTGTTTATGATTGAAGCTATTTACGTGGAATCTGACATGCCATGCACTGTTTTGATCGGTGGTGTTTGGTTTTAATATATTATTAAAATGTTTTATGATGGTGATTTTATTGGAATTTAAAGTGCTTACCTGCTGTTTATGAAATGAAATAAATTGGTTAATGTTCGTACTTTTCGTGCTTTGCGTGTAGAATATAGTGCACGTTAACCTCAAACTATGGATATTGTGAATTATCGGTGAATCATAATTAATATACTTAGGTCAAAACAAAATGTTAGAAGATTTGTCTAAAGAAGATTTGACATCTGTGGAAGGAATTGAAAAGGCCTGTGAGAATCTTGCTATTCAAGAGGTACGGTTCTTAAAATTTTACACATGATGTTAGTCAACATTTATTTACTAGAAAAACAAGTTTCATGCCCTTTTACAACCTACTTTGTAAGGATTGAACTGTCATAATTTATTACTCTACCCAGTACACACGTTTTGATTATAGTGTTAGCAGCATTTAAGAAATAAAACAAATTCCCCCACTTTTTAATTTTGGAAATGTACAGAACTTCATGCGCATACTTTATAATTTTTATTAACTCAATCAATTATTCCCCACAGTTAGGCTGGCATTTATTTACTAACCCTTCTGCAAATAATGCTGAGCTTCAAGGGTTGTGATGATCAGTAATCTTACTAAATATAGTTAAAAAATAAATATAGGAAATGCCAAAATCTTTTTTTTACTGTATTTAACTTGTTAGTTTTGAATAATAAAATGAAAAAAAATTAGAGCTAATATATAAGTAAAATACATAAATCAGGAAAAAAAATATTTTTCTAACTAGCATAAAGAAATTTTAACTTAGCCTTACGCAAATGCAGGTATTTTTATACATCAGTTAGCAGTCTTACTGTGGCTTTGCCAGGTTGTAATACTTTTAGAAAGTTGGGTATGTTTCTTAACATATTAGGTAGTGGTAGGAAGGGTTCTTTTAGGAAAAGGCATATTGCACCATGAAAAGACCAGAGTTGGAATACGTGTGTGCTACGTGGGACCTGTTTGTGGGAGCAGAGGTGCAGGAGCTGAAGACAGTCCAGAGAAGGGCAGCCAGATGGGTTCAAGGATAGGTGGAGAAGACATGGGGCAAGTTGGTGAGGATGCAAGTAATTCAGACCATCACTGATGCTGGAGTTGGGTTGGTGCTTACTGAAGGACAGCAGAAGTGTTGAAAGACTGATAGGAGGGGAGGTGGAGTGGGAAATCTAACTATGGGCCTGCATAGAGGGAGAAGGGACAACAGTGGGAAGTACAGGGGGTGTGGAGGAGGGTGGGAGTGGGGAAGGCAGTCTGCGCAGGTGAGGGAGGATAGCTTATAAGAGAATGAATTGCCACTTATTGTAAGCATGCATGCAGAAAGTAAGTTAACATAAATATGCTTCAATTTATGGTGTTAGAAAGTGTGCACACCATGCTTTTCATATTTGCTTTTAACTTAATTGTGCAAGTTGTCACTTTAATTAGCCTATACTAGACGTATTCTTGTTACAAATGTTTCCCTGTAGTTTATGACCACGAAAACTTCATTTACGTATAGGTGTAAATTATAAGACATTTTTTAAAATTCATAAAGGGGCTGCAGTTGGCACAGTTACTGGAGCACTTGCCTCTTATCAAGGGTATCTGGATTTGATTCCCGGTGAGGTTGGTCAGTGCCAAATCCAGCATTGCGTGAAGCGAGGGGGCCTATGTGTATACATACACCCCAGGCCAAAAGTGGGGTGTCCGGAGGACCTCCCCCGGGAAAATTTTGATTTTAGAGATGCAAAAATTGTGCTTTTTAAGGAGCTAACACACAAAAAATTTAATTACATAAATAAGAAAATGTTAAAATAAATTATGTCTTAAAAAGTGAATAGTGCTAATAAAAAATTAAATTAGAAAAAATAAAAAAAGAAAATAAGTCTGACCTTAAAAAAAGGGGGGGGGGCAGGCCCCATGGTCCCCTTATTTTCACACGTGGGATTCTTGCAGTACGATGCCAATGTTCAGCAGGTTTTCTCAGGGATCTCCTATTTCCCCCGCCCCTTAGTTCCAGCAGTGCTCCTTACTCGCATCATGTCACCCATGACCAGCGCTAAAACCTAGATGTTAAGTGCTGACCAAATAATCTTCATTTCACATTTCTTCATGTTCATATAAGTTCATTTAAAACAAGAAAATTTTATAATTTTTTATGTAATTAACTACCTATCTCTAAAATTAAAAGCTTGAGCCATTTAACTCTTGCTATGAAATTTTCCATGTAAAATATAAAATTATTGATAATTTATGATTAAATGATATTTTTTGATTGAAGCCAAATCTACAATGTTCTGTAAATGTCTAAAATAAACAAGTATTGTTTACACCATGAATTAAAGAATTTATACTGCACCACGTTCATAGATAAAACGTCTACTGTCGCTGCATAAGAAATATAAACAAATAGAAAGGTTAAAGAGATAGTGAGTGAAATAGCAAAATTTACGAATTGAGTATGGTGGAACAGACTCCAGTGGAATGGAAAACTTGTTTGAAAACCTGGCTATGCTCAGTCGGGGAAATTAGATAAAACATGAGATCGATCAAAGGGATTACGCAGGTGAGAATAAAATTTTGATAGGAGGCTATGCTTACTACAG
>PNEQ01046593.1:0-55858 GCA_003012365.1 Medauroidea extradentata | reverse complement strand
TCAGCTAGAATGAATGCAATGTTGTCAAAATTTGATTAAAAAGACATATTTGTAATATAACGTCCTGTTGTGTTATATTACGAAGGATTCAGTCGGGTCCTGTAGAGCATCTCAAATCTATCAACTAAATTTCGATTTAAGTTGTTCGTTATTTATTTTGAACTGGCCGTGGTTATTTTAACATGACCGACTGCTGTGAATCAGTGTTATATTATAGTGTTTAATGATAGTGAGCTGGTGCCCATGGAGCATCTCAAGTTTATTCGCAAATTTTCGATCAAATTCTAACATTATTTATTTTGAATCTGACACTGTCTTTCTAACAAGGCCGGTTGCAGTATTTTATCATAGAGTGATCATTGACAGAGACTGGTGCCCATGGAGCAACTCAATTGTATTCGCAAAAAATTTCGAATACATTTTCATCTTATTTGTTTTAAATCCTTTTAACGTACCCAGTTGTCAGTGTTGTAGAACATATAATAAAAGGGAGCTGGTGCCCGTGGAGCATCCCAAATTTATTCGCAAATATTAAATATAGTTGTAAAATTATTTCGAATCGGCAGTGGTCTTTTTAAAATGCCTGGTTGCAGTGTTACACCATAGAGCGTGCAGTGACAGAGGTTGTTGTCTACATATCACCTCAAATGTATTCAAAAAATTGCAAATAGATTTTTACATAATGCATTTTTAATCGGCCATGGTCATTTTAACATGCCCAGTTGTCAGACTTATATCGTATTGCGAACATAACAAATTTATTCACAGAAATTTCGAATAAAAGTGTTCATTATTTTTTATCGTGAATTCTCATTTTAACATATCCTCTTGTCAGTGTTGTATCATAGATCGTTCAATGACAGGATTGGCTTCCGTGGTGCATCTCAAATTTGTTCTTAGTATACATAAGTTTTTTTTAGTGACCATAGTAATTTTAACATTCCTGGTTTCTATGAACGCAGTTTATATGATTTTTCAAAACATTGTTGTACAAAGAAAATTCTCAGATCCTTGAAATATTTTTTTTTTTTTGCAAAAGGAACGATGACAAGGTTTCATTGCTAGGCTCTGCTTAAACAAGCACCTATTTAAATCAAGAATTTGCAAAATGGACCATGTCCAAGTTAGTAGATTGCTAAGAAGCAACAAAAACTTATTATATTGGATGTGGGAGTGAAAGAGGTCATCAATAATGGATAACTTGAAAGTATAGTGTGTGTGGAATAATATGGAATATAACTGACATACACACGCATTTATATTTTATTTTTTTGAAATTAATAATGTTATTGGAATTGATACCTTTTTAAAAATAAGTAGTGCTTTTTCAAACAATGTTACATAAAACATAATGCCTTGAGTGTATATTAGCTCAATGTTGGTATATTCTAGTGAAAAACAAATAATATGATACAAAGAAACATATTTTGCAATATTGGTATATTCTAGTGTAAAACAAATAATATGATACAAAGAAACATATTTTGCAAACACAACACCATCCAGTAACTTTTAGCCATAATTCAGAATTATGTATTGCATTATCAGAGAGAGCAAAGAGAATGCTTTGGAGAGTCGAAATCTCCTATAACCGGAATTTGTTCAAAAAGTGGACTTGGTCCCTTTAGCAAATTCCCGATTCATTTGCGATGTAAATTTTCTGCCGAGTTTTTATCCTGCGACACTTATCAGCTCAGCGAATCTCGAAATATTTCACTGGAAAAAAACTGTGTTGACTAGTTTTATGAAAAAAATTAGTGTTTTATAATCACGGTTACAAATAAGCCAATATTTCTACCAATTTAGAAATATTTTGCTACGTCTCTCCAACATAAAAGACCAGGTTTAGAATCACAAGCTTTCTAAACCTACACAAAAGTTAAGATGAATTATTCTCTATTAATATGTATATACAACCAAGTTTTATGTTCTAAGAAGACTTTTCAGCTCTTCAATTCTTAAAATATCTTTGCTTGACAAAGAAACATGTTGGCTTATTTCTTAAGTTGTTTGCCATCAAAAAAACTATTGCAATGGCAACCTATGCACTTACAGATGACCAGGCGAACATAACAAATTTATTCACAGAAATTTCGAATAAAGTTTTTCATTATTTTGTATCGTGCATTCTCATTTTAACCTATCCTCTTGTCAGTGTTATATCATATATCGTTCAATGACAGGATTATGCTAGACAAGCATTATGATGAATTATTCCCTATTAATAAGTTTATCCAACCAAATTTATGTTCTAAGAATATTTCTACGCTCTGCGAGACTTGAAATAACTCTGCTGGTGAAAAATCTGGAAAACGTATATATTTAAGGTTGTTTGTCATTGACGTTATATTTTAACTGCTTTATTTTTGCTGTGTCATAAACGCATTGCATTAACACTAGTACAGATGGGTATATGTGTCGTAGTCTCTTATTCGATTTTGCCTCCTAAAAAGGATGTGATCATAGATCGGTACGTCGAAATGAATAACACAAGTATTTCATATGCTTATATTTTATTAGTCGAAATAATATGTATTATTATTTTTAATTTGCACAACATTCCGTAATAACATAATAATTTCCAGCGCAGGGGAATTCGCTTTATACTGTTTTCTATAAAGGGACTGCAGCTCCGAATAAACAAGCTGGACCCAAATTTTGTTTCTTCCTGCATCGACCTTCTGCAAAAACAAGAAGGCAGTTATAAATCCTCAAAACTAAGATAATGCATGTTTAAATGTGGATAATTTCATCACGATCAGACTAAAGGTGGTATCATAGACGTGCTGACAAGAGGAACAATGATCTAAGAGAAAGATTCAGCTTTGGCAAAATACATTTCCCTCCACTTCTTAAGCATATAAGTAGAGACTACAAAAGTTCGCTGGTTGACTGATCTGTAAGCTGGTCTTCAAGAATATATGTGTATTCATACAGACAACAACTGTTCATTAGCTGCTCGCTGACACAGTGAAATGGGCTTACGTTTAGTTACATTGTTATTATTGGTTCAGCGACTTCCAGAAGTTGTCAAATAAGTAAACCGCCAATTGTGAAAGGGACACGAACTTATATTTGCTGGAACTCTAGCATTTACCTAAAAGAAAACGCGAATGTATTTTTAAGTTCCCGACACATGAGTATTTTCAAAATGAATAATCCTGAGCTCAGTATAAATATTTATGTTCTTGATGAGAATTTGAGCGTGGCGTCCAAATGTGTCACAAAAGAAGAAAAGAAGAGAAAACCCAGCACTTTGACCTTTTAATGTTGATGACAGATAATAGGAATTCCCGTTATTGTTACTTTTAGATTTCTGTCGTCTTGTACGGTACGTCCGCAGATAACATTGCGCGCGTGAACACACACACAAATATAGTGATTGCAATAGATGTCTGAAGATCTATGACGACCGACCACATGCAAACAAACACTGGCACATCACAGGAGGAACTGTAATGACTATGCCCCAGTTCATGTTGGCATGTTTCAACTGCAGAAAATGTTTCAAGCCTCCCGTGGTCTAGTTTACTCGTATACAATGGTGGTAGTGTATGCTGATGAATTCGTCTTTAACTCTTAAAAATCAATGCTGTGACCATACTAGGAAAATAATAAAAACAAGCATTTTTAGACTCAAAATAATGCATTATTTTTGTTGTTCATTCATCGTTGATATTTTTATAACATTTCTAGTCGTTGAATTAATCTTTGAGAGTAATTTTTTTTTACTGAGGGCGTTTAGCCCACACCCTTATTTGCATATGTCGCAGAAAAGTTGTTGCATGCGTACGACAAACCAAATTCACAGTTACCTGCTCTATGATTTCACGCATAATCAGTTCGTATTTAGACAGTACATCAATAATTGTGCGAAACATTTGTGATAATCGAAGCCGTCTTGCAGGTGTTTGCGACTCTAATTCGCATTGCAGCAACTTACGCTACCATAGAAGCAGATTACTCTAGCAATACTCGGTTCTTCATTGCATTCGTGGATTACCTTTTCACTTGTACGCTTGTAAACTTTTTAAGTTCTTGTTTTTTTTTTTTGTCTCGAATACTATGTTATATCTAACTAAACACTTCCTGCTGTGAGCATTCAAGCTGCTCTCATATGCATATGCAGCACTGCTGTTTTCATACGAATAAATCTTATATGAATCGCTGAAAAGGCTAGTTTGATGTCAACATATAGTAGCACTTTGTGTAAACTCCTTTTCACAGTATGTACAGTTAGTTCCTGTTGACCGACGTTGACTTCTACAGTCTACATGTTTCCTATTAACATTAAGGTTATTACAGCAGATGTTTACGGCACTAGTGGTGGTCTTCTTTCCACAGCATCTAATATCAGACTGTCAAAATGTTTTACGAGGCCCACTTGTAATATTGTTTACCATTAATTTCCAATCATTGACAGTGTAACTATTTTAGTTGCTAAAAATAATAACACATTTTTAAATTAAAAGATGGCACATGGCTATCTTGTTTTGTAAATGTTTATGTTGGGGTTATAGAGGCAGGTAAAATAGGTAGGAGTGTTTGTTCATTCTTGGATGTCGTGAAGAACACATAGTCGTCCCGCAGTCCGTCAGAGACTTGCCATTCTTGGTACAGTGCCAGCGACTTCTTCAGTTCTACCGGCCAACACTGCCAACAGCACCATATCATCGACTTCTTCAGTAGCAAATCATCTTCCTGAACAGGGAATACCAATTATCTCCAGCAATGCATAGCTTACCTCTTTGAAAATGTACGTTCCAGGAGGTTATAGAGGCAGGCAAATCAGCTAGGTGTGTTAGTTCGTTGTTGGCTGTCTTTAAGCACTTAGTCTCGCAGTCGTTCTTGGCACAGTGTCAGCAACTTCTTCAGTTCTGCCTACCATCAACGTCTCTAGCAATCCATCGATTTCTTCAGCTGCGGGTCATCTTTCTGTGCCCAGGTGTTACCAAATGTCATCAGCACTTGACACTGGCTGCAGAGACACTAGCTATCGTTGGTAAGTGCCGTCGACGTGTTCAGGTTTACTTGTCATCATCGTATACCACCGAATCCTCTAACAACAGGTTGTCTTTCTGAGTCGTAGGTACTAACATCAACAGCACTTGACAATGCCTGCAGAGATACTAACAACTGCTGGTTAGTGCCAGCGACTTCTTCAGTTATATCTGCCATCATTGTCAACAGCAACAGCATCCCAGAAACCTCAGCTGCATCTTCATCACCATGGGCATAATTTCTCGTCAACTATGTCTAAGATAACAACATCCGCGCCTGCATCTATTACATCACCAGGCAGATCATCTACTTATTAAGCCGAAGTACTGGCAGAACCAACTGTACCGACACCAAATGCAACAAACAAGTGCCAGTACTGTGGCAAGAACTTTACTCATCGTTTCAATGCTAATCGACACGAACGATGCTGCTTGTACAATCCTAGTCATACATCACATGAGTGCATCAGGTGCGGAAAGATGATCAGTCGCAGTAATATTTTACGTAGACATGCAAATGTCTCCAAATATGTGGTACAACACTCATCGGGGTTTTGCTGTCAGTTTTGCGCAAACAGTTTGGCGAGAAATATAGAGCTCGCAGGCATAACATTTACAACTGCTCGCTCAACTCATCTCGAACATCGCACTAATGCAATGGATGTGCTAAATTTATTTCGCGCAAGGATTGCTTAATCAAGCTCATGAATGTCAGTGACAAGTCAAAGTAACGTAATATAAGACACAATGTACATCTTAAGTTGGCGTCCCTGAATCTAAAAAAAATTATACATGTGGTTGTAAACCCTCGCAGTTCCGACGACCAAGACTTCATGTGGGCGGTGTTGGTTAGATTTGTAAAAAGCTCGCACCCGCAACAAATGTACAAGAGATATGCAGAATTGGTCAACAAATATCAATATAGTGGACTTGAATTTCCAACGTCACTACAGCAAATCAAACTGTTTAAAAAAACCAACTCTGGTGTCTCAGTGAATGCGTACTTGCTGAAAGTTTGATATAAATTGGTACCGACGCATGTGACCAAAGAAGAAAAATCAGAACATATAAATCTGCTTTCGCTGAAGGATGAAGAGAAGAAGATTCAACACTACTGCTACGCCAATAACTTTCCATGTCTGATACACTTACAGCTGACGTCACATGGAGCAAAGTTTATATATGCAGATAATGCTTAAGTATTATGGCAACCAATCGCGTAAATCAGAACTCACCGGAGAGCAGTATCTTGCAAAACATACAAACTAAGGCCGGTATTATGAGGTTCTACATAAGTGCTACCATCTCAGGTACTAGAAAAGCAACGGCAGAGACTTAACGCGTAATTGTATTCCTACACGTCCTGAGATAGATAACATCAGATAGGTCATTGCTCATTATTTGCTACCCTGTGTGAGACTATAAACAAATGAGGGCGACTCATGGGCAGAGATTTTTTATCGATCAAATATCAGTGATTTTCAAAAACTATTTAACAATATCACATATGTTTTTATAATTTTAATATAATGTAATACATTTTAATTTGTTTTAAACATGAAATCATAGTTATAGTAACATAGATTGCAAATTACCAAACATAAATTTCTATATTCAAGTACACCTCTTGTGCAAACTAAGAAAATTTAAGTTCACTTTTTGAAGTGACTGTCTGGGTGGACGTCTTTTGCGTGTTCGACATCTTGAAATGCGGAAGCGGTAAGGATGAGACAGCACGTGTATAATGCATTACCTTAGCCTCTAGGCGTAAGTCATTAACTGGTGCGCGGTCTTTTCATCGACAACTCACCTCTACGAGACATAGATGTAATATTGACTGTAAAGGTGAGTTGTACGTCTGTATCCTGTAGAAGATTCTGCATCTAGGTTTTAATGTTAAAAAATCACAACAAAACAACCATTTTAGCCATTTTGGTCACTTGACAAAATGCTTTAATGATTACTGGTGAACCAGAAATTGGTGACACGCGAGTAACGTTTTTTGAATGATATTCCTAAGCAGAAATCACTCATGTGCGATAAGCAGTTTTCGAATAATCTTGTAATGGCCAAAGGTCTGCACACTAGTCGGCGCTCAGAGCAGACAGCCTCCGTAATGACGTGAACAAGTATGCAGGGTTACAAAGGCTTTTTTATGCCTACTTTCCTTTGTCTGTTTGTGTATTTCTCAACTTCTTACGGAGCAAATGTAATCAAACTTGGAACATATATAGTACCTAGTAGCCATATTGATTTGACTGTTAGGTACTTTGTTCATATTTTCATAATGGCGGCCATTTAAAATGTTTTTTTGCATTATATATCTGAAAACTAATTTTTTGAACACATGTTACATAACAATTTTTCCTAATTTACCAAAATCTGTACACAGTTATCAGTAAGGTGACGACTTTTATATATATTTTTCATGCCATGTTTATATTCATAAACTGGTAGCCATTGGGGCATTATTCGATCACAGGAGATACCGAAGATAATTTTTGTCTGAACTTTGTCAAAAATAGTACGAACTCTAAGATGGGTGGGGGACTTTGGCCATACGGGATGAAATTGGTACTCCTATATACAATTTTTTAAATATTTTTATTTATATACGCTAATATATTTTATGAGCGAGAGTTCTAAAGATATAATTCAGTAAAATTTTTAAAACACCAAGATACAAAAGATGGACACAATGAAAAACAGATTCCCAATATGAGAAAAGATGGAAGTAAACAAAAAACAGTGGAGTATACAGTAAAAAAATAACAAGAGACAACACACGAGTTAAAATTAACAATAAAATGCAACTTTTCGGGAATTGCGATCTATTCTCGGTTTCCGGCTGAGACACAGCAGGTCAGAGCATCAAGATGCAAATAAATAAGTTTTTTTTTGTTATTTTTTCATTCAAGGCAAGTTTGATCAACAAAACATGAGCTATGGAGATTGTCATCAAACCAATAAATTATGATTGTAAGCTCCCATTGTAACAATCATTTAAAAATCTGAAAAATAAAATGTTACAAAACAGCAGTTTAAAATACGTTCAACGATGAGCATGGCACAATAAATCATTAGTAGTATGAAAATACTATTAACTGTCAAGACAAATTTTCGGCAACTTATTAGCTCACAATTTATTTTGAGAGTTGTCGTCCTTCAGTTGATTTCAGTTTAACTGCCTTTCAGAAACTTGTGCACATACATTTATGTGTCTACGCTAAAATTACTTACACATAAAATCACGAAATACTCTATCTATGTTATAACCCGAATTAAGTATTAAAGCCATTATTTAAGAAGACACGCATTTATTTTAGACACGAACTTCAATATTTTGCGGTATGATAGGACGTTTATGATATAAAGATTTGATTACGTATTATGCTAAGAATTTAAAAAATTACAGACGTGAACACGTAAGCTTCTTATTATTCACTTTTTTCCTAAAGATGTAAATACAAATTTATACAATTATTAAAGCTATGAAATTATTTATAATAACGTATAAGATTTAACTGATATGTTAGCGTTTAAACAATGTAGGTAACGAAAAAAAAAATTACGATGAATGAATCTACAATTTTTGTTTTTGTACTAAGATAAAAATGGAAATTTACACAATTATGTTACCTGTAAATTGTTCTTTAAAACTACGTAGATTCAACTGACATAAATGCATTTTATCATTGCTAGTACCGTTAAATAACTACGTCAGTCGAAGAAATAACACTGCATTGATGTGTGTTATTACGCATTCTTGAAAATATGTAATTAAACACATATATATCTACTTATTACGCTACTTGTTTCTGGTTTATCAGCAGGAACATGTAGCTCGAATTTAATATCTGGAAACATTTGTGTATACTTTTACACAATGTAGTGGTATTTGAATATTACGCATACAAAAATGTAAAATCACCCAAGAAATATATGTAGTTTTACATTTTTTGCAGTGTGCATTTTGTATTCTTGTTGAGTAGATTACGCAAGTTGTTCAAAGTGTGCACAATCTGCTTGTAAGCAGGCTGTGATACTTTCAGAGTTCATGTCCAGCATTTATTTTAAGATATATCTAAACAGAGTCGTATAATTGAAATGTATCACAGCTTAAATAATATCATGATTTGAATAAATTGAATATTGTGTAACGAGATGTTGCCACAATAGTATTTTTACTGTCTAAATATACGTGAAACTTATATGGTTATAATAATTTGAAATATTTCTCTCTCTCTCTCTCTCTCTAAAAATAAGTAAACATGTTATGCCACTGTAAAATATAAAACTTCTATTTGAAATGTTTATTATTCCTATAATAGATTATTCTCACATAGTTTATAGTGATTTATCTGACGAGTTAAAAGTCAGGTTAGCAAAAAATGTATTATTCACCAAATCGACTTATATTTAACCACAAACACAAAGACCACGTAGCGAAATACAGAGAAAAACAAAACAGCTCGATTTAAAGAAACGCCATGCAGGACACACAATGACCTTACTGAAAAATGTTTTGGGGCCAAGCAGCCCGCAGTATCTAGCAGAGATTCACTTTCCTTCACGTAACAGCCCTCAATCAAAATATAAGGATACACATCCAAAAGAAATTGTCTTTCCCCGCGCACAAATCATTATATGGGTTGTCTTTCACAGTTAGAGCCACGAGCATTTGGGACGATTTACCTCAGTCCGCTAGAAACGTATCATATTATAAGTCTTTACATCCAAGTTCAAAAATTATAAACAATAAATAAATCTTCCCTTTCCCCTTACCTGTTGTAACAATGTGTACGTTTTGCAGAAAAATTTAGTTGTTTATAAATATGAAGATATTTTTAATGCTATTTTATGTAAATATGGAATTTATCTGGTGTTTAAATGTTTTTATTTGTTTTGCAGCAGATGTTAGCTATGTATAAATATGTTAGTGCTTTGTAAATTAAACATATTGGCCGGATTCCCTACAAAACTTTCACTCTATTAATATTCAAAGGGTTTCTAGGTTATAAACAGTGTTAAATATTTTATTCAAAATCAGTACAATTCGATTATCTACCATTACGTTTAATTGTGCAGATGTACGCGAAAATGTATGAGTGCAAATTAATTTTAGACAGGCATAAATGTGATATGTTAAATAGAGTAGGGTAAATGTGATTTCCCAAATAATGAAAAAATTTCAATTTGCGTATTAGTGAATTAGTATGACTTAATACGGTAGTTTCTTTTCTACGAATTTTGCGTTTTTTATTTTTTTTCAATAATGGTCGTACATGTAATACTATATATTTCATACAATTTCATATAGTAATAGGTTAAACGTAATCATTTTAATATTATAACTATAAATAAATGAAATATAAATATCGAGGCTATTCAAACAGAAATCCTTAACTTCACCATATTCCAATAAAAACAATACAATTACCATTATAATATTGTTATTACTAATAATATTATACTCTCGCAAAATTTTTTGATTATACTGTTTACATGCTGGACCTTTGTCATGCCTTTGTAACCTTATAATTGTGCGGTATTTATGAATTAAGTTCGTGATAAAATTTAACATTAAATGATACAACCCACAAAAATCTGAACTATATGTTTCTGATTCTAGTCCTGTATGTGCAGTGCTATCTCTGCCATTTCCCATACAGCACAATGACATCCAAAAACGTCGTTACGTCCTATATACATCCCAGATGTCCGCTTTTTGTGACGTCGCTGCGGGAGTTAAAAGTCGTCCTGGGAGGACAAGTGGTTACTGCGGGAGGACATACAGAATTTGCTACACAGTATCTAAATGATGTCCCCGTAAAATATAGAAGACACAGATGCCGATTCCAGGAGATAGTCCTACCAACGCGTACCACTATTTGATAAGCATATCTAATAGATATTCGCAAGATTTGGCCTGTATACATTTAAACTGAAAATTTAAAATATAATAGTTATTTATTAGCATCACATTAGTGTTTTTAAACGGGCCCAGTAAATGTTTGATTAACTGCATATTTAACCTTCCTGACAAGCATAAAACTGCGTTCACAACAATCACTCATTAGCTTGTGCAGCGTTAAATATTTGGCGTTGCAAATCCTTTTTGAGAGGTTGCACTCTTTTTGAAAATGCACTGTAAGAATCCCTCCACCCACGAGATACAGGAGGGGAGTCCCGCTTTAAGACGATTCACGGAATGGTTTAATTGTTTAAGCCCGGTACACACAACTCTTAATTATCTACTCAATACCTTCTATGATTCCAACGTAATCTAAAAATGTTCAAGAATTACGAAATACAATTGGATGGAGTTATGCTGAACGGAACGAATTAATAAAGTAATGTATTTTCAGATAATCATACCAAGTAGAAGAATAAGGTAAGAAGTATATCCTAGAAAAATAACAAGTACTAAATCAAAATATTTGAATATTAGAATAAGCTGTTTTTGCACAATTTATATGGATACAGAAGACTTTGAGTTTGATATATCAGCTACAGGAATTTGCCGATTGGTTCCCTTCTACAAAACTTCATCCAATTATATAAAAATATAAATAATTATTAGGGCTTTCCAATGTCTATATTTGCGCTTATTATACCTACTGTGATAAGACACAAACTGCTATTATTTTGTCACTTTTAACTTTACAGGCACATGTAATTATAACGTGTGCAGAAACAGCAGCGAAGTAGAGTATTTATTAACGGTTCATTTGAGAAAATCATATTTAATTGGGACAGCTCAAAATATATTCTATTGATGTAAGAAAGCAAGATCATAAATTGTTGTCAAAACGTACACTACTACTTCTTTAACAGATGTGAAAACCAGTACAGTAAATAAGGGAGCATATCGCGTATACACTGATAATATTTCAGCATTGTACTGCACTTGATCTTAACTGCGAAAGTAACGTAGTCTGAAAACAAATTTTTGTTTCATTTTTTCATGAAAACATACTTTCAAATCAGAGCATCTCCAACAGAGTTTTAAGTAATTTCAGTTTTATTTAGTGAAAACACGAATTTTACAAAACAATATTTAAGTAAAGAGATATAATATTTTGACATCAAGAAGACTATTCGTAATTAAATAATGGTACATGTCTAGAAGTCGCAAAAGCCTATACACATTTTGCCTACACATATTGAATTTTATGAATGACAAATGCACTTCTGAAGACCAATATGACATATGACACATACCTAACTTGTACCCACAGTTCGACATGGCACATTTTTGTCACACATAAATTCAAGTTGATGGTAAGCAAACAAACCACTTGCTAACATTGCTTTCATCACTGCCGCTACCTGATTTTTGAAACTCTCCTTTTTTTTCTCCTGTAAAAATAACTCGTTATGTTTTTAACCTCCTGCTCAATTTCACATTATTCTACACTCAATACGCCCGATATCCTCGCGAACGAATCATGACGTTTCGTTTCGTTCTTATAGTCTCTATCACGTGGATCCCATACGATCCTTCCCTCTCGATACAACTGAATAAGCTGTAACTCCATTGCCAACTCCTGGACATACGGTTATTAAATCAACAACGCAAGCTCACGCCACCTAGGAGAGCTGCATACTGAAAAAAGCAGGTATGAAGACAAGGGAGGGAAGGCTACGTGTTGCAGGCCACGAATAAAT
Source organism: Medauroidea extradentata (assembly GCA_003012365.1). NCBI lineage: Eukaryota > Metazoa > Arthropoda > Insecta > Phasmatodea > Phasmatidae > Medauroidea > Medauroidea extradentata. The sequence goes on along the minus strand of PNEQ01046593.1, from coordinate 43,187 downwards.
TATTTAATGTTTACCGATGTCAGGCTGCTAGAAATTCTGGGGCTTATTCATAGTAGTTTTAGACCCGGACTATTGCGGGATTATCGTCGGACTATTTTTTGTCTTATTCACAGACGCGGACTAACGCCAGTCCGAGGATCATCGTGCGTTAGTCAGGACCAAGGGTAGGTTTAACGATGGGGTAAGTCGAGCATTAACATGACGGACCATTAAAATATAAGACGACATCTGTGTTATATATGCTGTTTATGGAATATAATAAATATTTTACAGTAAATAACTTATAAGTCTACATTAATAATTTATTTAGTCATAAGCACTAGGTACTTGATTTAAAACTGTCAAATTCAAACTTTGTAAGCAAAAAAACCTGTATTGCGTGTTTATTGTACCGTATAAGAAATTTAAATACATCAATCATATTTTATGAAACCTAATAAGATGGGAATTATTGCTATAAAAACATTACAGCGTAAATTATCGATTAGCGTAAATGGCGTTATATATTAAATATCCACTTGTCAATACTAGTGTCTGTGTAGCTCATAGGTGTCCGATCGCTTGGCTCAGTGATTAGCGCTCCTGGCTTCTGGGACAAGGGTCCCGGGTTCGATCCCCGACCGAGAAAGTGGCATTTACAGTCACTTCCTCGGGTTCAGGACTGGGTGTTTGTGTTCGTCTTGAGGCCTGCCGCACGCTAATGTCCAATTATGTCACTTACACGAAGCAAAACGTCACTGGGGATTATATGACATAGACTCACTTAAAGGGGGGAATGTTTGGTACAGTGGCGAGACGATAGCCTTGTATCAAACATAAAAAAAAAATGTAGGATACCCTCATAGTAATCCAAAGATTGTGGGTTCAAATCCCGTCTAGTGCAAAGATATTTTGTTCTTTGGATTTGTTAATTTTTAATTGTACATAACGAAAATAATGCAGTTTTCTTATTTTATAAGTGCATTTATTCTGTACATTCTGTAACATTCAGTTCGTTCTACGTCACTACAGTAAATCCTGTAATATTTTGGTATGGAAACCTCTATTATTCACATACATATTTCCGACGTTTTTATGCGGAATTTCGCTGTTAAATGTTCTTGTTTGTTCTTTACATAATGCCGCAGCACATATCGTTCGTAATAAAATTTTGACTAGTGAAATATACATGTATATGTATAGGTAGAGTAGATTAACCAGATATATTAGTTTTGAATTCTACTATGCTTTTATAATGTGTGTCATGGATTATTTTCCCCATTCTTTCTCATGTTTCATCAACCGTAGTTTAAATTATTGTTTTAAAAGGCGATTTATTTTAATAAATATAAACATATATTTATGATTTTACTGTCAGTTTGGACGTAATATCGATTAAATAAATATAACTTCGGTATCCTGTGACTATTACTAAGAAATTTAAAAGCAAAAGTGTTTCATGAAGACTCGAACTCACGACTCTTAAGTTAGAAAGCGAAAGTGTTAATACTGCTCTACAACACCCACAATAATAGTTATATCTGTAAAGAAAAATTAACTTAATATTTTATTTACAGCATATCTTAATTAAGAAGCTTAGTGATACAAAATGTACAAACATCGCACAATATATTCGCTATATGTCATAACTGAAACAATATTTCGGGGTAAACGTAATCGTAATTCAAATTATTTCTACTAACGAATGCTTGCCTGTGTGTTAAAATGTGATGTGCGCATGCGCGAAGCTTGTGGCAACAGTGTACAACGCTGATCCCGCGACTATCTCTAGTCCGGCGTTAGTTGGTGTTTATGAATAAGGTAACACTTGGTCCGGACTAAGTTAGGACCAGCCCTGGACTAACTGGCACAAGATGGTCCCAGGATCATCTCGGAACTATCTCTCGACTATGAATAAGGCCCTCAGAGGCCAGCTGCTTAGGCCATACCATCTTCATCAATTTTCGTGCGGCCTACATTGTTAAAAAAATTTCCATTAAATTATGGAAAAAGTACTGGCAAAAATATCCGTAGTTCTTCCCCAAATAACAGGCACTTCATTTTCTACTGCAACGTCGTGTCCGTAAACGTACAAAAAATTAACTACAACCAATGGAAGCTTAATTTCTGTTTACTACAGAAGTCCCGTAAAAATACGGAACATCAACTAAACATAATAGTAATTTAATTCCTGTGATTTACAGAATTTCCGTAAATGTAAGGAAGATTAACTTAAATTAATGGAAACTTAATTCCTATTCGTAACAGATGTTCCGTAAATGAACTAAATGTTTCACCTAGTTTAACGGAAGTGTAATAAGAGCAAATTACAAATCTTCTGTTAGTATGCGGAACATATTGACCAATTTTACGGAAACCTAGAACATATACAAAAGGAATTTTTCCGTTCTCACCGGAGTACGTGTACTCCTGTAACATAAATGCCATTAGTAAAGAAAATAAGTTTCATTTATAAACGGAAGGAAAATTGTCGGCTTTTACGGGATTGTAAGACAATGATCCTCCATGTATAATGCTTTTTTAAGTTTTTTAAAGTCAGATTGCTCAAATATATGAAACATTTTCAGAGTTTTCTTAAAAACTGTTTTTACTGTGACAGGTTAACTTCCTCGACGAAAATATCATGTCGAATAGGTTAATCAGTAAACTAACCAAGTTTTTGCATAAAAATAATTTTCAAAATGTACATTAAATTTGAAAATTTAGCATGCACTGCAAAATCAATTGTTACCATGAAATTGTTTTAAGATATGTCCTACTTTTAAAGCTTGAAAAAGGAAAATAAAGACCTTGGAATTGCTGGAATATGCTAGGCTTCAACCGAAAGAAAAAAATTGGCTGCATTTAGTAGATGTTCACAGGTTTTTCATTACATGTGGACTACATCATGAAATTTACCAGTAACATATTCTGATCAGTTTGATATTGCCCCTAGTGGTTTATAGTACTATTTCTGCAAAAAATTTCTACAATTCACTCATTTTCAAATACAAAGAAACAATAAAATAATTCACATATAAATTCAAGCTGCAATACAATTATTTGTCCCAATTATTTGCTTAGTTATTTTTTTCGAAAATATTTATTCAAGTCACTGACATTATTTCATCAGACTTACCAGAAATCTCTAAAAATAAATAAAAAAATAATTAGACTGACAGTGAGAAAACTGATTATTTAAGTTTAATAATTACATTTTCGCAACATTCAATAAATTTCTGATAAATATAAATATTTTTATTAAACTATTTCATTACAGAAATAACACACAACACACACTTCATTTTAACGAGTATTTATTGGCTTGACACGTACAGATAATGCACACTTTTTCAATACAATCTTTAAAGTGTCAGTCTTTTCACTAATACTTGTATGTGAGATAAAATATATACAAGACAAAAAACAAAAATGAACAATTTCTGTAGTATAATAAACAATTCTGCCATTTCTTCCATTCAGTATCCGTCATGCTGGCTGCTTGGAATCCTTGAATTTTCCACATATTGTTCAATCTTGAAATGTGAATCTGAAACATTCTAATATATGTATACATTAAATGTTTCAGTTATCAATACCACAGCCACAATCACAATGAAGTTAAAAACGATACAAAACACCTGCCGTACTACCAAATGTAGTATTTAAAATTAAAAAAATATAATTTACACATAGGAAAAAAATCCTTATTTTAAAACTATGTAAGAGATTTAGCCAATTTTGACTGCGATTATAGTGTCTGAAGTTAGAAAAAATTTTCCCCATCCACCTTTATCAAATGAGCATTAGTCTACTTCCAAACTATTGAATCAATTTCATATATTTTTATTCATTTTTTGGTTTCAATGTGCCGCAAGACTGAATAATTGGGAAAAAGTTAGATTCGGTAAATACCTACAATAGATGCTCATATAAAATCTAGTAGTCCTACGTAGATAACATATTTTTGCTTGTTAAGTTATAACCTACAGTTAGGTTACACTAACCTAATGAAAATTTTTCTGTATTTAAGGAGATGTTTAGGTCATGCTTTCATAATTTCCACTGCCTTTACGATAATTATTTTTAAAATCCTAAACGAGAGCAGATATCGAAAAATTGTTGCACGGTTATCTTAAGAAATGTTATCTAATTTTCAAATACAAAGTACACTTCGTTTTCAACTAATTACACAAGGAAAGTTCTCATTAACGAATAAATTAGCCAAATCTAAATAATTTTTGTCTAGAAAAAATTTTACAACGTATTAATAATTCTTAACAAGAACGTACACCATTTTTATCGTATGTTCTCGTTTAGAATTAAAAAATAATTACGCAAAAGCAGCAGAAATGATGGATCATTGCCTTAACTTAACGAAAATATTTCTTTACGCAGGTATTCTTCTAACTATTACTGAAATATTTTTCAATCAAATAAATTATGCATCTAAATAGTGTGATGGTCGGTTTATGACGAATGACTTTTCTTTATATTTACCCTATTTTCATGCACAAACATCATTCTTTCCGTAGTATATCTCCATTGCACAGCACAATTTTTCAAACAAGCACTAACTTATGGTAATATTTTTAATGCTTACATCTTCCTCAGGCATATATTAGTGACCGTAATGTTGGTTATTAACTATTATAGAAAATCTTCAGCCTTAAAACAGCAACAGACTTTGTTGACACCCATGCGAATCACTTTGTGACGCTGTGATAATTTTTCTTTATGTCGCCCATAAATAACGAATACAAAAACATAATTTTCAAAGCAAGAACGTTACATTTAAAACTTTTACTTTACGACGCACATGTCACAAAATAAGAAACTTGAGCGAATTTTGAAAACGAATTCGAAAACAAACGAAAAAAAAAGTACGTTCCATTCGTCTTTATTATTACATTTCAGAATTTTCTACTGTGTTATTATTTCTCAAAAACTCTAATTATCAATTACTTAGATTTTATTGTTGCTTGTGTTTTAGGTATACATACATAAAAATTATTTTATAACATTTGCAGAAGCTATTGACATTCTTTTTTTTTCTTGCAAGTGAACTGTATTGAGAACAAATTATACTAGTGATAACTATCTTACTATATGGATATCTATTTTGTGTTTGTGGACAGCAATACAAATTTTGTAAGCTCCTTAATACTTTTATGAAATTTAACATTTTTTTCTTACAAGTGAACTGCAATGAAAACAGATTAACCTAGTGGTTATCATTTTACTATATAGATATATGTCTTTTTCTAGACAGCAATACAATAAATATAATTTTTTATAAAATTTTCGATTTGACTTTGAATTAATATCTACAGCTTTCTTTCTTTTTTTACTTTAAGAAACAGGCTGTATTTATTACAAAATGAAATTCGAATATGTGTCTGTAGATTGAGGCGTGAATGTGTTGTTTAAAAGTGTGACTGTGTGTTTGAATCTGTATAGGTCGACCTTGTTTATTAGTATATGTATGTGTTAGTAGTGAAAATTTGCGTCGAATTTACCTTGACGATAGAGAGAATTGAAATGTACTGTTAAGGACCTTGTATGAGGACTGGTCGGCGCCTGTAGCTGGTGATGGTGGTGTTGGTATTGGTGTTGTTGACGTTGACTGTGCCTCCGGAGGACTTTGGCTCGATTCTCGGCATGGTTGCTCTCTGTAATTGCTGTCCTTGGATTCTGTAACTTAAACAAATTGTCTTAGAGATATCTCTAAATAAAAATATTTATTATGTTCCATAGAAAACTATTTCCTCTACTTTGGCTGTTCTTTAAATTTATAATAACAATGTTATTAGGTCTACTGTTCGGTGGGTAAGCTCTCCCTCCATATTTAAATAAGTTATTAAGTTATAACATTTTGAATCGAATACCGAAATTGGTCTGCCTCTATTGAAATATTACTGAGTGGAATTGTAAAATTATTATTACTATACAATACCGTCACTAAATTAATTTGTTAAATATTCAACAAAGTAATTATTTACTCAATAAATTACTATTAAAATTCATTAATATTACCTACTGTGTGTGTGCGCATACTGGAACATTTATTAAATTATATTAACTGTACCTATGTATCATTGTAATACGTATATCAATATTACCTACTATGTGTGCGTATAACGGAATAGTTATTATTTAATTATAACACTATTTTAACTGAACATTATAGAACACTGATAAGTATACTGGTTTTAACATAAATATTATACAAATACATAGACCTAAGAAGTCAGGGGAAAATACAGATAGATATAAGAAAATATACATAAGAAATGTACTTGAGATAAGTAATACATAGTAATATAAAGAAAACCGAAAGACAATGGACTCGGACACAAAAACTGCACTCATGACTCATTTCAGAATGGCGACCAGAGTACTCAGGTACCTGGACATAGACAATGTGTCGCTTGCCTACCCCCACGTTGACAAGGGCTCCCAATGCATCCATGGACATATCCTATGGCCTGATTAGCCACAGCAGCAATAGGGCCCAAAGGTGGTCTCTCTAGGGCAGGGCACCACTCCTCCCAGAGACCAAAATCGCACGTCACTACGCGCAATTCGCCGACGATAGAAAAGAGAAAGGAAGAAAAATGTCCCTCTGAAAAGAGTGACTTAACCCTGAAAGCCTGCATCCCGTTATATCAAATGAACTGAAGAATAGTTAGAGTTTAACATAACGACTATCATTCCAAGTGTACGAGTTATTATTTATGGTATCGGGAAGGGGATACTTATAATTGTACATGTCGTTTATAGTTATCAATTTACTGTATGTAATATGGACATTAACACTGCCTATAATGTTTAAAATTCTACATTAAACTACGGTTTGCTGGACTGTGTATTATTATTAAAATTGAATTATTATAATTGCTACTGTCTATTAAATATTATGTAAGTATGCTGTGATGTATAAGGAGTAAATATTTTAAAACTGATTACTTTATCCCATATCTAAAATGCTGGGTAGAAAGTAGTAAGAGAATTTTATATAAAGAAAAGTGCATATCCAAGAGAAATTACCGTACGAACACAAGCGAAAAATCGGCTCTCTAGCTCACCATAGGGGATCGGAGGCTAGTCGTACTCAGGTACAACTGCCCAAAGACCAACTGTGTCGCAATCATGGAACCACAGCTGAAAGTCCAAAACTGCTCTTACTGCCAGCTCGGCCAGTAGAGCAAAAGGGGCGGTCTCTCTACCCGCAGAGACCAACATTTGCATGCCCCACGCGCAAATCGAGGAAAATGAAGAAAGGAGAAGTGATCGCCTAGTGGTGAGAACACACTGTACTGTCAAGATTCCTCCCTCACAGTTCTATCCCCCGTCATATCACTCATCTCTGCTGCTGTAACATATGTTTTATGTCTGCTACCTCAAGATTGGCTAAGTCCTGGACCACAGTTATGAATGATGAACATAACGACTCTCATTCTTAGTACTTGTGTTGCCTCATCTCTCTTGGGATAGTGAAAGAATAATGAAATGATGTCAAGTGGAAAGACTAACTACCATCTTCTAACATGTGGAATGGTAACGTAAAATTAAGTCTGTCAACCTGTGCTCGCATTACCGCTCGACTGAAGTTGGCAGCAGTGTAAGCTGAGTTGCGAATTCCTTGTAAGTGGGCCGCCGCACCGTGCGCGCGAACTGGAAGAAGTTACTGCATGAACTCTGCCTTCCATATGGCAGCTTAATAGTACTATCATGAACTGTTGAAAAAAATAATAAATAACTGTGAAAAGCACAATTGCACTGCATTAAGAAAATTACAGGACTCGCTTTAGCGATCAAATTAATGCTTCTGAGATTTAAACTGTGTTTTAAAAATAAAATATGTTTTAAATTTTATATTAAATGCTGAACATGGTAATTTACTATTCTAATGATGTTATATAATTACGTCACACACAGAGGAATAATTAAAATGGAAATGCATTAAAATGCTATAAAAATGAAGTTTGCTATAAATTTACTTAATTGTTTTAAATTTCTATAACTGTATTATTAAACCTCAGTATCTATTTAATGCTTGAGCTATTGAAATTATGTTTTAATACCAACTAAAATAGAATAACTGATTATGATAATAATTTTAATTGGCTCGAACAGAAATTTTAATATTATAATTAAGGAATTATACTGGTTGGGTTGGTGGGGAAATTAATTCAATTAATCAAAGTTAATTAATTAATTGGGGATGGAGGCTGTTTTAAATTTGCTTGCAACAGAATTAATTTAAACACTCTATCATTAAGGTGGGTGCATGGGGAAATTAGTTAAATTAATAATTTGCCTGAATTTTAAGTTGATTGATTTTAGGGGAAGGTGGCTTGGCTGTGAGAGGTGAGGAGCCATGGTTACAAAATGATTATTTTGTATGTCGTTATTATATTGGGGGTTCATAAGTTATCATTTTTTGGGAAGGGGGGGGGTTCACTCAGATGGTAGCTACTCTGTTGGTTTATTTAGATATTATTTAGGATTAAAAGACTAAGAGACAGTTATGGTTAAACCGGCATTTACTATACTACAATGGCATGTACTCTGAATACAAAATTGGTTACAATGTGTTCTATTTGTTTAGGAGGGGAGCGCAGTATTACTGATTATTAAGTTATTATATTAAGTTGAGAGTTGCTACCACATAACTAGACCTGACGACCTTACCGAAGCTAGATTGATGAGAAGACGGCATCGACCCCGAGTCCCGGCGGAGAACTGCACTGCTGTTGACCTGATGAGCGCTGGTGGACGACCGATCGACGACAGACGAAAGACCGACGACAGAAAGACATACCTCGTTTTCTTTGTAACCGTGCCTTATATCGGCGTGCTTGTTCTCGATATTGTGCAACAACGAGGGGGTGAGGTGAGTTGCTGTCTTCCGTGGTTTCCCGATGCTGGCTGGCCTAGTTACAGCCCGAACCTCTTTCGCTTTCCGGCATGCCAGGCAATATCATAACACTGTTCAAAATATGTGTACTGTTTTTCCCTGTTGCAGCTGAACCGCTTTTGACACCCTTTAAATGAAAAATTTCTCTCGTGTAGCATGATTGTATGGCTTTCCACTTCTTCTGAATGTGTGTCACTGAAACAAAGCAAGCGAACAAAAATACAATAGAGAATGAATAGTACATTTAGATGCAAGTATATACATATTTAAATTACTGCAATTGATACATTATTTTTATAACATAGGCTATTGCATTTATTTCACTTTCAGATGTCTGGGAACGGGAACTTCAATGCAAGATCTTCATTACCAATACAGAATTAGCTAACCTACAATTAAATTTTTGGTAAGAATGATTTTAGATGCCATCTCGAAAAAATTTAGACACCAAGCTTTGCAGACCTCACTACAGAGTTTTGGCTTAAGACAGCTGCTGAGTTTTACGGAAAAAACGAACTTCCCGCACTGTATTGGAGCCCTATACGGAAAACATATACGAGCAATCAAGCCTACTGGAATTGGTTCATTGTATTACAACAACAAAAATTTTTTCTCCATATTGCTACTCGTTGTGTGTGATGCCAACTACAAATTCATTTTCGTTGATGTGGGTACAATAAGGTAAGTTAAGTCTTTTGGTTCCATGGTATTTAAGGATGCTATTTTAAGAAAAAAACTTGATCAGGGCGTTTCAAATATTCCAGAAGCTCAATCGTCTTTCCAGGGCTTCGAAGAGCCCATGCCATTCGTGATTATTGGGGGTGAAGGTTCCGGTTTTACAACTGAACTACTGAGACCTTATTAAGGTAGACGTTTAAATTAAAAAAAAGTATACAACTACCTACTCAATAGAGCATGTAGGTATATTTAGTGTACGTTCGGAATCCTGGCCAATAATTGGAGAATTTTCCATTGACCATTGAATGTGAATCTTCCATTGTACGAGTCCATAGTTCGAGTTTCCTGTGTTTTACATAACTTTGTCAGAGAACGTGACGGTTTCAAAATTGAAGATACCTTGTTATTCGAAGGTTTATATGAATGGAGTGACGACTGCCAACCACCAACAAAAAAGCAACATAGCTCAGAGACATGATTCGTGATTATTTTGTCAGTGAAGCAAGAGCTGTACCCTGACAAATTAAGATAATCTAAATTTAAATTAACTCAATAGCAGAACTGCTCAACCAAAAACGAATGCAATTGGTGTTTAGTTGATATAGTCTTCTTAGTATTGTAAATAAGTTTATCTAGAAATACAACATGCACTTTTGTTTACAAAAAAACAACATTAAATTATCGCTGCTTTGAAAATGTTTGTCTTGGCAACTAATAAGGGGGTGAACAGTAAAAAAACGGTAGAAAAGGAAGAAAGAATATGTTTATCTCATTTCCAATTAAAATGCCACACATTTTTTTTAAACATATTATACTTGTTGTTTTTACCAAACTGCTCCTTTAACTTAGTTTTTAAGCTACAGGTTGTTTATTTGAAAGCCACAAACATGTACACATATGGAGACCAGCTTTCACAATAAGTGATACAAATAATTACGGTTGACATTGTCACATTTTGTTCTAATGAAACTAAATGTGACACAAACCTTGATCTAATGAAACTGTATTTTTAAACGAATTCACTTAACAATAATATAATGTTTCAATACTCACTGAGATTATTTATCTCAGCCAAGGACCACTACTCTACATCCGGTAGGAATGTACACATAATTTCATTCCAAGCATTCAGTTTTACTTGCTTATTACTGCAAGCTTCAGAACTGACATCCCAAATTCCGGATTGTTGTTCAACTGCACACACTAAATCTTCGGTATTCACTTTTGTGTGCAATAATTTTGGCACCCTTTCAGGGCTTCTTCTTCCTCCTTCTTGATTTTCCCTTCTGCCTTGTCTGCACATCCACTTCCACTTATTTCCATTGTGACAATCTGCACTTCACTAGATACTCTGATGTACAAGCTTCGCGGAAATATGTATTAAATGTCTAAACAGTGCACAGTACGAAGAAAACCGAAATTAGACTGCTCAGGATGCGAGAACTAAACGTGAATGCACCACCAGTTGCTGTCCTCCTGTCACCAGCTGAGTCATCAGTGTCGCGGCCGGCTGCGCGGCCTGGTGGCCTAGTGTAATACGACCCTAAGTCTCCTAAAAATTTAAGGAAGACTAATTTTCATTTGGCTTTAACAAGGTCAGACAACTACCTCGCGCTCTTCTGTACATACATGAATACAGAGGCCTAAGTTTCATTCAGCAGCATTGTACTATCTCTAAGATCCATTGATAAGCTATTTTTTTTTTAATTTGTAATGTGCATTTTTGACAATTTGTTATTATTACATTTCCTTTTTTTAAAAAGTTTTAATATTTTAATCATAACTTCAAATCCTATGGCACAGTGTTGCAGAACATATAAATGTATTTGAACTTTGTGTTATTTGACATAAATGTTACGTGACTCGCCTAGCACTGTGTTCTGGACCCATTGCCGCCTCCTCTATGATGTCACTACAGACACCGAAGTATCTTCCCAGTGGTTTATAGGGGTCATGGCCGAGTAATAAGAATCATGAAGTGACATTGTAACTAGTGCAATTTTAGCACCAACAGCCATTAATAGTTAGACGATCCCCTTCTTAACAAGGGAGTAACTAACCCCAATCCAAACCACGTGGTCGCAAGTTTTTACAACTACCAAGCAATCGAGTAACCTTAAATTTCATGCAAGAATATTCTCAATTCTGTAAAAAGAGTTGTGTACATGAATCTAGCCCCTAAAAATAAAAATGAATATTATATAGCCACACGTGTGTTGTCCTAGGTCAAGCACATGGCCAATGCCAAAATGACAGAAACACAAGGTCCGCACGGCATACAATAACATGCCAAAGTATATATTATATATGACTCAAAACATTACTTAAACATCACCCCACATCACAGAATGTTAGGGAAGACAATTTTGATATTAACTTTCAGTGCATTGTGTTTTTATACTAAAATAAATTTACCTCACCAGACTTGGCGCGAACGAGAGGTCTCGACCTCTCGCCCGCCGCCATGTTCGGCAGTGCGAGCTTAGCTGGCGTAGGGTGTGCATGCACATCGTATCGCATCATGGGGAAGCTTCACCACTTGTATCAACCACAGTCACGGCAATAGTTAAATCTTCTTAGAACCTTTTTCGTACTACTGCTTTCCCCATAAAAGCCACCAAGACCGGTCGACCCACAGCTCCTGGGACTTAATTCACCTCGTAAGTTTTTCGCTGCTCCAGTCTGATTTCGTACTCGCATCAGCCACTGACCGGCTTTTGGGTCAGGCCCGCTTCAGCACCATACAAGTTTTGATGTAGAGTGCTCCTTTTCATGTGAAATACATCACCCTTACGCCAACATGTGTGCAACTTATTTCACAATCACGTAAGTTTCAGGGCCCAGCCTTCTCTGGTGCAACTTAGTGTCGCCTTTTTAGTGTATGGTTTTTTTTAATTCAGTGATTATTTGTTTGTAGTACGAGGCATGGAGGGGGCCTCAACACCCTCCCCAGCATAGCGTGTGTGTAGGTATCGCCTTTGTGTGAGGAGGCAGCCACGAGTTCGTCGACCAAACACAGAAAGTACAGAGTCCCGTGTCCGCCCGGGCTAGTTTTAAAATCAATGATGCACAGGTGCCCTATCACGGCAATCATCACTTCACTTCCACCATGTGTCTAGGATTATACCCAGCTAGGGTGTTCTGACATGCCGCCTCCTCCTCACACCCATATTGGCCACGTCAAAATGGCTTGCCCAACTTGTGTGGCTATTTAAATTAGTCAACCTTGGACATAACATACACCAGACTAAGCAAAGTGCAGGAGAAACAGCTACGCCATACGCGACTTGGCAACACCACGCGCGGGACAAAGGACTCCACCTAATGCGCCAACCACCCCTTCCCACACCATTGACAGCGAGCATGGGAAGGACTCCAGCGGAAGCGCCAACCACCGTTCTCCTACAACATTCCAGCAGGAGTGGAGGGCGAGCACCGGCAACCAGGAAGAACAACCAACTTTCACGTGCAAAATTTCTCCGCTGTGTGTAGCGCATGTGCACCACGCCAGTGACCACAGCCCCGCGACTGCGACGGGAGCTGTGATGGTCGCGACATCTGCAACGAGACAACATCGCGCCAACTGCATCGGGCAACTCGGGACTACTGCGCCCAGTCGTGATTCACAGACAGTCAACAAGACATTCCAACCAAGTCAGAAGTTCGTTGGCCGCATCTGCCCTTTGTGCTTCTGCCCCCAACCAACAGACCCAACCGTCCGATACGACCGAACGCTTGCATTGTGCAAGTGCCCGCCGACCACTAGGGCATTCCAGAGCCCTCCGACACCCGACAACGCCAACGTAACATGGTGTTGCACCCGGCCCACATGCGCAGGAGCCATGTCAAGGACATTCAACTGTAACCGCTGCGGACACCACATACACACGACTGGAAGTCTGTATTGGAGGGAACATTTATGTGTGACCAGTGCCGTGTACAACAAACCGGCGATAGGACAATCAATAATCCTTAACAGTGCGACAACAACTGTGCCAGCACCGGACCTGCAGTAGCTGCATGTAGTGAGTACCACTGCCGCTAACACCCTGCATGTGTCACCGCCCCTGAGTGGGCTTCAGTCCAGATGAGAGGGTTCAGCTGTACAACCTGCCAGCAAGCTGCTGGCAGCGCGCACCCATCAGGTGAGTTTAGCAACCCAGACTCCGCAACAACACAGGTCAGTGCTAACCCCACATTGTTCATGCAACCTAGCACCTGGTGGGGCCCATCCCCTTTCCCGGCTGTCACACCACTTTCTAGCAGTACCCCCTTCTGCCCAGCAGAAGGACCAATGCAACCCACCCTCACAGTTTAGACTTAGCCGAAGTTGCCCAGCCAGTTTCAAAACTTACCGACCTTCTCGGGGCGTAGTGCAGAGGACCCCAACACATTCCTGGAAGATTGCACATCACGGCTCCAACGATATGGGATAACACAAATCGATTGGCCCAGCATTGTTGGCAAGCAGTTACGTGGTGAGGCTCACGACTGGTGGAACTCGACACAGGAATACAACATAAGCTGGCCCCTGTTTGTGCAAAAATTTACAGCCTGCTAGGCGAGCTCGTACTCCACACTCCGACAACAGCTAGCGGTATTCCTAGAGGGACAAAGTAAAAAAGAGGACTTTAAAACATATGTAGGAAGGAAAGTTTGTCTCGCGAGTCGTTAACATCTTAACCTCGCACAGGAGGACATCCTAGAATGCATTTTAGAAAACGCACGTCTCAAATTCAGAGCCGCATCGAGACCCATGATTTTTGCCGGGTATGACCAGTTCATGCGAACCGTCATTAGTATTGAACGAGACAAGCAACTCCAACAACCACAACACACTAAACCCGCATTCGGTAACAGGCGAGTAAAAACAGACAGCAGTGCAGTGAACCACGCCATGGCACCACCCACCGGCCCAGCTACTCGAACAGATGGCGAGGCTAAGCTCAAAACAGCAACGCCTCCGCGAAATAGGGCCCAAGCACAACGGCCAGTCAACCGCCCGATGCCACGGCGCACGCTGCACCTGAATGCTGCTACTGCAGTGACGAACTGTACCATTGGCACAGCGTTTGCCCTAGCCAGCCAGGACAGCTCCCAGGAAATGGGACAGTCGGGTAGGCACGTCAAATGTCGCCTACCCAGCACCACACAACAAACCAAAACATGTCAACAACGTAACTAGTGGCACCAAACCCTCAAATGTCAGAAACGTAACCAGTGTCAACAACCACTCAAATGTCAACAATGCAACAAGTGTCAACAACACGACAAGTGTTACCAACCCCTCAAATGTCAATAATGTATCCAGTGTCAACAACCCCTCAAGTGTCAACAATGCAACCAGTGTCAACCACATGACAAGTGTTATCATCCCCTCTAATATCAATACAGTAACCAGTGTTTCCAACCCCTCAAATTTCAACAATGTTACCAGTGTCAAGAGCGCAAGTGTCACCAACACCACTAATGTCAACAATGCAACCAGTGTTACCAACCACTCAAATGTCAAGCATGCAACCTGTGTCAACAGTGCAAGTGTCACCAAAACTGCTAATGCCAACAATGCAACCAGTGTTACCAACCTGCAAATTTCAACAATGCGACAAGTGTTACCAACACTGCTATTGTCAACAATTCTACCAGTGTTACCAAACCCTCAATTGACAACAATGCGACAAGTTTTACCAACACAACTGATGTCAATAACGCAACCAGTGTCACCCACACCTCCAGGGGCAGCAATGCAGCAAATACCAGCACGGAAAATATAAAAAAACAGCACCTGTCAACCACAGAGTGGCAGACAATATGGCCACAACCACCAGCATCTTAGGCCAAGTAAGTACTGCAGCCTCTGACCAATTGTTACATATCCCAGTGTGTGTAAACAGCCACACGACCGTGGCACTTATTGACACAGCTGCTTCACACAACTTCATCCACACCCCCTCGTACTGCAAACATTGCCACAACCATGTAACCACACTGTCCAGCTAGTCACAATGCAAAGTTGTGGGCATGGTCAAAATCAACATGAAAATTCAGGACACTGATAATGTTGTTGTTCCACTTGTCTCAGACGACATTCGCGAGGACCTCACTCTCGGAGTGCTGTGGCTGGTAGAACAAAAGACTGTCAGCGAGATAGCAGACAATCGCATCCATTTCTGTGTACGTGAGCACCGCACAGTGTACCACCTAGGGCGCAGGCCATACCATGCACATTGAGTTAGACAGTTTCGACTATGTCGTACCTGATCAGTACCGTGTCGCGATCTAGAAACTTCTTGACGAACAGAGGGAAGTGTTTGGCGATGCAGACCCGTTAAGGCGCACCACAGTTGTGGTGCATTAAATAATTCTAGCACACAACGAGCCACTGTTCATCCCACCACACGACTATGGACCACACCAGTTACTTATCATTAATTCACAAACTGCCGAAATGATCGCCGATGGCGTGATAGAGACCATGGAGAGCAGACATAACTCGGCCATTATACTGGAATCAAATAAGGATGGCTGCTGGTGCTTTTGTGTCGACTTCCACCCTCTAAACCTAATTACACAAAGCAAACTGCCACCGGTTCTCAACATCAAAACCGTCTTAAGCCTACTCGGCAGCACCAAGTACCTCACCACCCTCGATCTGCGCAGCAGGTATTGGCAGGTCCCAGTCAAACAATCCGGCCGGCACAATACCACTCTTAGCACACCTAATGGCAGAAGGTTTAAATTTTGCGCCATGCCTTTAGGGCTCAAATATGTACCCTCAAATTTTCAGGACATGATTGTTCGTGTGTTGGATGGCATCATCGGCGAATTTGCCATGGCATACCTAGATGACGTTGTGATCTGGTCACAGACCTGGGTGGAACACATTCACCACCTCGCCATCGTGTTCAAGCATCTCGAAATAAATGGGCTCACTTGTGCAAATCATAATTGCAGCATCAACAAGGCCAGTCTCAAGTATCTAGGGCACCTGGTGGACGAAGTCGGTATCCGGCCAAACGAGGAACATAAACGACTCATCCAAGCCTATCCACCCCCACACACATGCAAACAACAGAGAAAATTATTCGGGTTGATTAGTTGGCTGCATCAGTATGTGCAAGACTTCGCACTAATAACAGCCCCACTCACTGACATGCTTTCTGTCACCCGCAAGTACCAGTGAACACCCATGATGCAACAGGCATTCGACGAAGTCAAACAGGTTCGGGCAATGCAAAACACTCATCAAAGCAATTGTACCTGCAGACATATGCGAGCCTGGGTGGCCTGGGGGGGCAGTACTGTTTCAGTACGATGAGGATGGCGAGAAGCGCGTCATCGACTACCCCAGAACTATGTCAACGAGCACGAGTGCCTAGCCATTGTCTGGGCTGTCAAGCACTATAGACAATACGTGGAATTTTAACAATCCACACAGCGCTCTGAAAACTGCTGCCTTGTATGGTTACACAAGTTGAAAGAGGTACGCAGCAAGCTCACCCTTTGGTCTATGCTCCTCCAAGCATACGATTTCAATGTAGAACATGTCACCGGCGCTGAAAACCAACTGGCTGATGCGCTGTCACATGCACCAGGTGAGAACATCGCGCAAGACGAGGAGGAATGCGAGACAGTGTTGCCAACCCACCAAACCGGCACCCTGCAACGTATCACTGCATCTACGCACCAAGTCACCCATGCACAGTACACAGTGGACACCCTATACCACACAGTACAGGAAGTGCAAGTGGTGTGCGAGGGGACCGTGGAGAAAATTCGCAACTGCCAAAACCAGCTTGTTGAAAACTGGCGTGTAATGGACGGCCGGTTAGAACAGAGTGTGGCTAACGGCGAAAACCAGTTGCGAGTTAATGTCTCCCAAGCAACCGTTCCACTTGTGATACAGCACCACCACGATCACTACCTAGCCAGACACCCATGTGCCAAGCAAACAAACAGGAGCATTCGGGACACCTACACGTGTAGAGGCATGAGGCACCACATCCGAAACACATCAGAGCTTGCAACCAGTGCAATGTATACAAAAACAGATGCTCGGATGGCGAAGCTCAGCAACATCCACATCTGCCCACCGAACCATTTGACACCGTAGCACTAGACTTGATGGGGCCCTACCCGTGGATGGCAAATGAAAAGAAATTCCCCCTGGTGGTCACCGATCTGTTCAGTCGCTGGATCGAGGTATACCCACTAGCCACAGCCTGTACAACCAACATCGCTAAGATGCTCGTCAACGACTTCTTCCCACGCTGGGGGTTACCAAAGACTCTCCTGACTGACAATGGCGTGCAATTCACTGGAAGGGAATGATGCGAATGCTGTATTGCATGGCACATGCAACACCATGCCACCGACTTATACCACCCCAGAGCAAATACAACAAAGATGCGCAACCAAGAACTTATGGCACAACTCCAACTACGAGTCGGATATGACCATACATCACAGGCGCAACACATCCCAGAGGTGCTATTCTGCCTTCGCAACCGCGTGAATGATGCCACAGGACACTCACCAGCAAAACTCTTGCACGGCAGGAACTTGACCCAGCCAAGTAGTCATGAGGTGCACAGAGAGGAGATGATGAACAGGGAGGGCCCAGGCAGAGCACAACAAGAGTGCATTGAGGATGCGAGGCAACACCAGCAAGCATACATACAGCAGTGGCTTCCTCAGACCCGGTGTCCACAGTGTCGGCTGGAGCCTGGAACTGCAGTCTATGTGAGACAACACCCACAGTCAAATGCAGCCAAAAACTTCTGAGCAGGACTCGCCAAGAGATGGAGCAGCCTGCACCAAGTAGTGAAGCAAGTTGGCCCCACATCATACATTGTACAAGTGACACCACAATGCCAGGTGAAAGTCCACAGGGACGATCTCCGACAAGCGGTGACAGACCGAAAGGACATCGACGAACTGGCCAACCAGCAAAGGGAGCCGTCCACTTCAAGCACCACGCAGCCAAACTATGTCACAACTTACGTGGCAGCGCTAACCAGCCAGTCACTTGTGCAGCCATCCACCTCAAGCACCACACAGCCAAACTGTGTCACAACAACTTACACGGCAACGCTAACCAGACAGTCACCAGCGCCGCCATCACCACCATCTCCAGGCACGTCATCTCCAGCACCATCAAGCGAGTCACCACCATTACCACCACAACCCTCGAGCAAGTCACCACCGTTATCTCCTTCACTGAACGCCCAGCTCGCGGTGGTACCGGGTGAGCCAGCAGAGGATCTGTGGTGGCAGCCGCCTGTTTTGGCACGACATGCCAGCACCTCCCCGGACGAGCCCTACTGGGTGGCGCTCTGCTGACTGCATGCATCAGCTGATCGCCTGGGGTTGCCGCAGCACCTGACCACACCAGAGCCGGCGCATCGCACCCAGCAGGAATGCCACCTGCCAGCACGCTACCAGAAGGTTGTGTATGCTGAACCACCGAGCAACCACAACGGCCGGTCGCAGTGGACACACCGTGTGCCTGCCAGGTACAGAGATGAGCCACACCAACCTTAAGTCATCCAAGGAATGAGCCAACAATCATAAATCCAGACCATCCAAAGGGCCATGCCAATGGGACGGCCACCTACTATCTCGATGGAACCCCTACTAACAAGGGGGAAAGCCACAACAATGGGTCTCCGAGGGAGGGACATTTGATGTGACCTTCCTAGTGCCGGGTTCTAGACCCATTGCCACCTCCCAATGACATCACCACAGACACCATAGTATCTTCCCAGTTGATTGTAGGGAACACGGGCCAAGGAGTGAATGGAATAAGAATCATGAAGTGACATTTTAATTAGTGCAATTTTAGTACCAACAACCATTGGTAGTTTGACGACCCCCTTCTTAACAAGGGAGTAATATACCTAAAAAATCAAACCACATGGTCTCATGTTTTTACAACTACCAAACACATGAGTGACCTTAAAATTCATGCAAGAATTTGCTCAATTCAGTAAAAAGTGTTATGTACGTGAATCTAGCACCTAAAAATATTAATGACTGTTATATAGTCATGCGTGTGTTGACCTAGGTCAAGCACGTGGGCAATGCCAACATGACGGAAGTTCACGGTCCGCTTAGCAGACAATAACATGCCGAAGTGTATTGTTAGAAGGGTATATGTTAATTTTAGCACGTGTTAGTACTATCGTAGTGTGAATGTATATTCACCAATATTAATCTAAGTCAAACACGTAAGTTCACCAAAAACTCTGGCAACTCGAAAACATGACTAAAGCAAAACAAAAGACTCAAAACATTACAGAAACATCACACTACATCACCGAGTGTGAGGGAAGACTGTTTTGATATTAACTTTCAGTGCACTGTGTTTTATACTAAAATAAATTTACCTCACTGGACTTGGCACGAACAAGAGGTCTCGACCTCTCGCACACTGCCATGTTCGGCAGAGCGAGCTTAGCTGGCATAGGGTGTGCACGCGCATCGCATCATGGGGATGCTTCACCACTTGTATCAACCACAGTCACAACAGAAATAGTTATATCTTCTTGGAACTTTTTTCGTACTACTGCTTTCCCCATGATCGCCACCCATTCCGGTCGACCCACAGTCCCCGGGACTTAATGACAACTACGTAGGTTTTACTCTGCTTCGGCCTGCTTTCGTATTCGCATCAGCCACTGACCAGCTTTTAGGTCAGGCCCGCTTCAGCGCCATACAAGTTTTGATGTCTTTGCTCCTCATGTGAAATACATCAACCTTACGTCAATACGTGTGCAACTTATTTTACCATGACGTAAGTTTCAGAGCCCAGCTTTCTCTGGTGCAACTTAGTGTCGCCTTTTTAGTGTATGTTTTTTTGTAAATCAGTGATTATTTGTTTTTGCTATGAGGCACGGAGAGAGCCTCAACTCCCTCCCCAGCATAAAATGTGTATAAGTATCGCATCCGCTTTTGTGTGAGGCAGCCACGTGGTCGTCGACCCAACCCAGAGAGTACAGAGTCCCGTGTCCGCCTGGGCTAGTTTTAAAATCAATGTCGGACTGGCGCCCTATCACAGCAATTATCACTTCAATTCCATCATATGTGTAGGATTATACCCAGATAGGATGTACCGATATGCCGCCTCCTCCTCACACCCATATTGGCCACATCAAAGATTTACTCTCTCTCATATTAGGTTACATTTTACATTGATATTCATTTGATCTATTGTAGATATACATACACAAATTATCCTTTTTGCATAAAATAAACATTTACTCTTCATACCAATTTGTTTCTTTAGTGTGATGCTATCAATGCCTTGAAAAGTATAAATAAAATCAATTTTTTTCCTCACCTCTAGTCGTAGTCAGCATTCACTACCATTGATCCTCGCCATCTTCGTCAACGAAACAGCTGGCCTCGGTAGTGCAGTCGGTTAAGCACTAATCAATGGTGCGAGACATCCCGGGTTCAAATCCTGGCTCGGGCACGGATGCTGTGTTTTACCTTCACCTCATTTCACACTCGCTGGCTTTTAATACCTCGTTGTTAAAGGACCGTAAAACAACTATCACCTCACCTCGTCTACGAAACATATTCTCACCTCACAGGGTATATCTCGGTGTAAAGTTGTTTGCTAGTTTCACGTGGGATGAGTCAATGTGTTTCACCATAACATTGAGGCTGTGATGGCTGAGGGTTCAGACCCTTCGCCTCCCTCCAAGGCGATGTTGACTCGATCACCAACAGGATCGGTCCGCGAATTTTCGCATGTGATAATCGTGCCAGACGATATCCCAAGTCCGTAGGTTTTCTCAGGAATATTCTGTTTCCTCCGCCTTGCATATTCTGACAACTCTCCAATTTAGGATCTCGTTCCATTTCATCCTTCGGGGCTAGCTGATGCCCATGAGTATCCAGTAATAAATATACTTCTGTAGTGTGATACCCTCTCCCTAGGTTACACTTCTCATACAATATTTATCAACCAATACATATTTTGTTGAAGCACAGGACAGTTACATTGTGATTTCAATATATATTGCACTCCCTCTGTTGAATATATGTTTTTGAGGGGATGATTTCACCATGGTTCAGTGCTAGCATCTCGTATATTGTACACCGCACTGCACATGTATCGCCACTGCAGCGAATATAGTCCATAAATTATACTTTTGATTTGTCAGTAGAATTCATAATTGTGGAGCTGTACGCTGGTGCCACAGCATTGTAGATATGTGCACAACAGACACAATTGCAGGCATCAAATAGATTTACTATTTCTTATCGGGGGTTACCCAGCAAATATTTTATATTATTGAAGACCTTGGTAGCATTGAGGTAGCATTTGACAGTGTCTGGTGCTAAAAAGTTGTCGTACATAGTTTCATACTTCGTGTGTCGGTCAGCAGGTGCACCATGTTGTCTGGACGATGGTGATGATGCACTTATCCAGGGACCAAGAGTTGTGTATGTCCACGGGCTGGAGGTCTTGAAATCAGACTGGAGTTTAAATGTAACCAAGTTACTGAAGTCTGTAGTCATCTAGTTTGCACTACTATTCATGTTGTGGTTCTTGTTCTCCTTGCGGTTGTGGTGGTTGTGCCGAGAGTAGCTGTTATGGTTAGGGCCCGGTAGTTTTCACGAAAAGATTTTAGCCCCACTTTGTTTCAGTGTCTTACATGTTCACCTCCAGCTCAATTTCATGATTATTTGATGAATGTTTTTGTGCAGAGTTATTATTCATTTGACTATGCCAATCAGTACATGAATAACTGTGACGCAATACGTCTGTGATTTGCGTCTTTAACCTCCACATGCTGGGTGTTAAAACATCCAATTACTGACCACGAAGCAGAGCTGCAGGTGCGCACATAATGCACTGAAACAAAGTGATGCAAAAATATTTTCGCGAAAACTACCGGGCCCTAGCTATTGTGCGTCGACATGCTTTTCATTAGCCTCGGGAATGCGATGTCTCTGGAATGGTGAAACAGCCCTTGAATCACTTCTCACACGGAAGGCAGTAGATAATATCTTCATCTTGTTACAGGTAGGCTGGTAAGTACTCGAAAACGATGCGAGTTATGTGACTTAAGTATGTGATCATGAACTCATTTAGCAGCAATACTGGTCCATGGTCCTTGTCAAAGACTGCAAGAGACCAAAGTTTTCAATACGCTACAACAGACGACATGATTTTTGTACAGTAAGACAGCACACATACATTGATGTACTAGATTAAAAATATCAACTTTAAACTCTACGACACTCAAAATGAGCAGGTGACAACAGCAGCAGTAGGTCGAAGACCGGATTCGAGAAGTCTTTTATACACCCGTATCTGTGTGGAGGTATGGCAGAGAAGAGGACGGTGTTGAAGTAAGAGGTGTTGAGATGTAAAGATTAAAGCTGGGCGGAGAGAGTGGTATGTCTAAGCAATGTTAATAAAAAGTTATTTAAGAATTTTTTTAGCTTATTGAAATGTTATTCACTAATAATGCCATTATAATAAAATCCATAAATAATTGTCAATAATTGAGCAGTCCAGTTCCAAAAATTCGCATTGTCCACTTTCCCTAAAATTGAGCAAATCTCGAAAAACTGATTTGCAAGCTCATTTGTGACATGGCCAAAGCAGTTTTTCAACATGTTTCTGTTATTGAATAAGGTGAGTTTAGGAACCTATCATCACATCAACTTTAGCATACATTTAAAAGCTACACAAACCTGTTCAGCACAAATTTTTCCTTGGCGATGGACAAGGAGAGTTTTTAAACTGGACTACTCAATTTCAATATTCTGTTATCACTCTAAATATATATAAACCTTCATTTATTAGTGCCCCTAAGATAATCAATGGTTGCCATATCTACTAATAATAAATCGATAGTTCAAATAAACTATATTTTATAGTAAATATTTTCCAATAGCAGTAACTAAGACGTCAATAATTTCCAAGATGTTCAAAAAATTAATAATTCCAATTTCCATTGCAAAAAGTCAGTTATTTCCAATAGTATGGCATATATTATTGCATATACTATACACAACATTAAAATTTACTTTTCGCCCGATACCTCGGTAGCTGAATGGTCTAAAATGTCGATTTTGTGCTGAGAGGTACCGGCTCTGTTCAGTTAAAGGAGTTTTTGAGTAACATACTTTATTATCATGACTATAAGGGCGATATCTCCGCCTAGGCTGAATGGCATGTGACACATACAGTGTGACACTAGTGCTGCCTATCAGACAACACAAGAATTAAATAATAGATTACTCGAACCAGTGCAGCAGCCCTGGCAGCCAACACGGGAACCAATATGAAGGCCGTAGCAGCACCACTTGCCGAAGATTGGAGGTTGCCGGGAGCGCTCGAGGTCCCATTACCATGCTATAGGACGACGATTGATTGCAAAGCCATTACAAACAGTGATATAAAAACGGTATAGTTGTAGCAGAAAAAAAATATCGTAGCAGGAGATGAACAAGACAGTGAATGGACACAGGATGGATGCCGAAGACAAAAGTCAAAGGTCAAACATAAAATTCAGATGTCAAAGTAAAGGTTAAAGATCAAACATTGAGGTTGCATTCAAGATGGCTGCCATGATGTCATATAATATGGCTGCTGCGATGTCATCCAAGATAGCTACCATGATTTAATATCTTAAATGGCAGCTGTGACATCATTCAAAATGGCTGCCACGACATCCTCACTAGTTCAAGGCTCATCCTACGAGCTCCTGCAACCAAACGTTCTAAAACGTTTAGGTTACAGTACACTAAAGTACTGTCTTTGCACTTGGAAAAATTTCTCATGTAGGCCCTTTGTTTTACAGCTCCTTTAAGAGTTGCTTCTATGAAAATATTACTATTGTTATTACTTGTACAACTTTACAATGTTTTGTATCATATTTCCTTGTACTCTACTGATGCCTTTGTAGTTCATAATACATGCGTAGTTGTAGAAAACAAAAGGTTCTGCCAATATACTATTTTTTTTAATAGTACATTCCTTGTGAATATTTGTTTCCCCAATTGTGTTTAAATTGACGAACTTGTATTTTACCCTCTCCTTGACCTAATAGTTTGTAATGCATGTGGAACCACTTCATGTGAACTGTTAGCACAATCTTCAATAATATAAACCAATAAGTTGATCCCCTACAGTGTTGAATACAACATCAAAATATCCTATACAGCACACATAGTCGTGACAACCTCGTATGGTCGTCACAATATCCCGTTTACGTCGCATCCCATTTTGATCCCAATCTGACATCATATCGACGTTGACAGGTTACCTAACTATTTTGAAAAGTGATAATTGCAACATCCATACGACGTCTGTGACACTTTGAAATATTTTTACGCCAATGGTCAAGGCAAATATATTTAATTTACAAAGCATTCACATATTTATACACAGCTAGCATCTGCTGCAAAACAATTTTAAAAATTTAAAAACCAGATATTTTCCATATTTACATAAAATAGCATTAAAAATTATCTTATTTTTTTTAAACAATTAAATTTTTCTGCAAAACATACACATTGTTACAACAGGTAAGGGGAAAGGGAAGATTTATTTATTGTTTATAATTTATGAACTAGGATGTAAAGACTTATAATATTATATGTTTCTAGCGGACTGAGGTAAATCGTCCCAAATGCTCGTGGCTCTAACTGTGAAAGACAACCCATATAAGGATTTGTGCGTGGGGAAAGACAATTTCTTTTGGATGTGTCCCCTTATATTTTGATTAAGGGCTGTTACGTGAAGGAGAGTGAATCTCTCTGCTAGGTACTGCGGGCTCCTTGGCCCCAAAACATTTTTCAGTAAGGTCATTGTGTGTCCTGCACGGCGTTTCTTTAAATCAAGCCGTTTAGTTTTTCTCTGTATTTCGCTATGTGGTCTTTGTGTTTGTGGTTAAATATATGTCGATTTGGTGAATAATACAATTTTTGTTAACCTAACTTTTAATTCGTCAAATAAATCACTATAAACTATGACAGAGTAATCTGTTATAGGTATAATAAACATTTCAAATAGAAGTTTCATATTTTATAGTGGTCTAAAATGTTTATTAATTTTTAGAGAGGGAGAAATATTTCATATTATTATAACCATATACGTTTCACGTATTTTTAGACAATAATAATACTATTGTGGCAACATCTCGTTACACAATATTCAATTTATTCAAATCATGATATTATTTAAGCTGTGATACATTTCAATTGTACGCCTCTGTTCAGATATATCTGAAAATGAATGCTGAACATTAACTCTGAAAGTATCACAGCCTGCTTACAAGCAGATTGTGCACACTTTGAACAACTTGCGTAATCTACTCAACTAGAATATAAAATGCACTCTGCAAAAAAATATAATAAAACTATCTACGTTTCTTGGGTGATTTTACATTTTTGTATGCGTAATATTCAAATACCACTACATTGTGTAAAATTGTACACAAATGTTCCCAGAAATGAAAATCGAGCTACACGTTCCTACTGATAAACCATGAAACAAGTAGCTTAATAAGCAGACATGTATGTGTTAAATTACATTAGAATGTGCAAAACACATCAATGCAGTGCTATTTCCTCAACTGACGTATTTAACGGTACTAGCAATGTTAAAATGCATTTTTGTTAGTTGAATCTACGTAGTTTTAAAGAACTATTTTTCAGCTACAATAATTGTGTAAATTTCCGTTTTTATCTTAGTACAAAAACAAAAATTGTAGATTCATTCGTCGTAATATATTTTTTTTCGTTATCTTCATTGTTTAAACACTAACATATCAGTTAGATTTTAAACGTAGTGGTAAATAATTTCACAGCTATAATAACGATATTTAGCAGTAAAATGTTTAAGGTCTGTGGCAAAATTGTTCCACGGTTATTTTCAGTCAGTTTCCAAGGTGAAATTATTTTAAAATATAGTTCCTATTTCTTAATGTACTATCGGAATCTTACTCCTTATTTACCATTAGAAATGATCTCAGGAAATTTAATACTTTACCTTTTTATAGTTGCAGTAAAACATTGGTTCTGGGTAACTATATAAAAATAATTAATAAAAAATCAAAACACCAGTATTCAATTACTATTTGTTGATAAATTAAGTATACACTGTATCATAACATTAAAAATAGAATATTTAGTATCCTCTTAAATTACTACTGTCTCATTTGACGTTTATTTAATATCCTCCCATCACCTCGTACAACATATAGGCAGAGACCTGAAAATTTATCGTTATCTTTTATGAGCAAGCTAGTTTCAGCAACAATAGGTACGTATAACGTTTTCAATTGACTGTCGACTTACTCCACACTTCCTGGATGTAGCTGAGCCAATAATAAAACTGTACCAGAATACAGGTTCTTTTCACTGTGTCAGCGAGCAGCTAATAAACAGTTGCTGTTTGCACTACATTACAAATTTTCTTGGAAGTTAGCCTACATGTCAGTGAACCGGGGAATTTTTCCGGCCTCTAATTATAGTAAATATTACTGGTACAATTTGTGTACAAATTCTTACAAAGTGAAGAAAATAAAATTCAAAATTCCTGGAACGGTCCCCAATACGACATGAACAAAGAATAAAATAACTATTTTCCTAACTTCCGACAAGTAAATTGTCTTATTGCTGCGTTGACCATTACTTTTTTAAATACTGTTATCATAATATAGTTCACATATTCTCATTATTACGCATATTTTATGTTTATGATAATTAACAGTTTATCGATTTTTCCTCTTTAATACGCATGGCATGTAATCATCTTTTGAACTTCGTTGTGAACTGTAGGAAATAACAATGACATTACATAACATGACACCCGCGCTTTACGCAGACCTTGTACAGTTACCGGTTGGGAGCTCATGTAAAAATAGTTCTACCTCTCCTTCCACCGCCCGTTCAAATCAAGGTCTCCCTGGGCGATGTTATTTTGGGAGCTGCTCTTGCCACCCTGACAATAGGAAGAAATAGCTACAGCTGTACAAAAAGCATCTAACTCTCTCGGTTCACCACAGGAGCTTGCTTAAGCTAAATACAATTTTTTTCTTACACCCGAAGAAACGTTAATTGAGGAAAAGCAATGAACTGGTTTTTTAATTCTGTTAGTAATATCGGCCTTAATGTGCTACAAATTTTACTTTACACTATGAAAAAGAAAAAATGCATTGTACTTACAAAGGCTGTTGATAAATTAATATTAATCATTTATGCACGTCATGCGTAACGCTCACACCAAGTAGGCCTACAACCAAAAATGAGTATTTGTCGGATTTGAAAAGCAATATAATGTATTGTTTTATAAATAAGTTGTAAGCCATACTTATTCACTTATTTTTAATAAGTGATTTAAAAATTATATATATTATATTTCAGGTACACTTTTTATATTTGTGTATAAAGTAAAATTTTAATATAAAAATGTCTATACTTACACAAAATCATACTACGAGATTGTAATTTTGAAAATAACACTTTCAATAACTTCTGTTTTAAATAAAAAACACAGCAATAACTGGTGTTATACCAATAATTAGAGACGAAGGTTTATCGCGGGAAAACTTGATTGTTTGCTGGATTTCAACACACGTTCAGCTTACCGGAAGATTACTGGCTTTAGCTTGTAAGTGCAGCTGTTACCCTATTTGAGTGAGCCAGTAAGAATCCTGATATCGTAATATGTTATGCCTGTCACTGGTCCACACACAGCTACGTTGTGTCAGAAGTATATTACCGAATCATATATGTTGCAAGAAACTATACTGCTTTCAAGAGAATGTTGGCACAAAATATTTTTGCGAGATACCGCCATATTTAACCATAACATAATTTTTTATCTTATTCATTACAAACTTTATATTTTGTACTGCAATAATTTTCTCTGTCCCCGCAGAATAAAACTGTTTATTGGAGACAGAGAATTTGTTTGTGGTCACTACAAAAAAAAAATTAGGTAAGATCCATTATGACAAAATAATTTCTGGTGACTAATAAGTATTTTTTCAGTGCAACAACAGTCGCCAGTCATGGAAATCGCATGGCCAGTAATCAGAGCTATCACATGTCGTCCAAAGTGATCAGAGTTTATCTTTCACGTTGGTTCCACACACAAGGCAGATGAAGACTACGCACTTTGATGTGTGAACAACTTCACTAATTTGCGCTTGCTGACACGTGTCTCCAATAATTGGACTCACTTGAGAATTTTTTTTAGCTATCTAGTCTCAAAATAGATTCCATTCGACAGAGAAGGGGAAAGGAGTGTGTAATTACTGCACTGAATTAATGACAAGTGCTGCCAACTTAGGCGCTGCTTTAGCTTGTTTGTTTAATTGGTCTCCATTACCAACTCTTTCATTGAAGTTTCCCACTGCTATGTTGATGGTCTTCAAGGGAGACAAAACTCTCGTGGACTTAATTTTAGCATTATTTGTTGTCTGTGATATGTATACAAGTTCCAATGTTCAGAAGGCGCCTACCCTACATAAAGGCTAGTCTTAATGACTCTAATGACTCATGAAAAGCCGATCTTTAGAACTCTATTGTGTTATTTTGAGTCTTCGCCGTTGTGTCGTTGACGTCGTCATCATGTCTTGTGTTCAACATTGTCTTCGTCCCAGTATTGACTGTGCTATTTTTATTGTGGTGTGCTGAGTTGTACTGATTACTTCGCAATGTATTTCGACTTTTATTTTTATGTTTATTTTATTTTCCTTTATTTGTTGCTGACTAATTCTCTGTATGGGCTCTTTCATGTTCTTTGGTTTTGATTTATGGGTGTGTTAACTACAGCCAAACTAGGCACGTTTTCTCAATTTTTAATTTTTTTCGTTCGTTTGTGTTTTTTCTTAGTATTATTCTAAGATTTTTGGGACGATACAATATTGCAATGGCGTATGCCCACAATAGAACAGTCGTTATTCTGTCCCATTGCAAGAAACAGTCAAAGACATTAACAGACTAAGGAACGAACATTCTTACCGTTAGAATTGAATATATATTTTTTCTTCAAGAAGATTTTATCTAATTCAATTATTTCACTTTTCCTTAACCACATACTTATTGGCAATTTGTATGTTTAATAACACGTAATATTGGTTCAGGACAACACATAAATTAATTTAAAAAAACAATATGTTTTTAATCAGAAATTAAATACGTTTTCTACGTGTTTACCAACTATTCAGTTCGCTTTATATTACACACAAAACCTAAAATATTAAAAAATAATGAAACGTTCGTAAAACAAATTGTAATATTTAATTCAACATTTCATTGTAACTGAATGGATTTTCTATACATTATGTGTACATGCATAGCAAAAAAAACCTTTCATAAATGCTGAGAAACAGCGCCATACCGTTTTCAGTACAACTAACACAAATTTTAAATAGGCTATATTGACAAATGCGAAAGATGATAAATTTGGTGTCTGCGTGTTATCGTAGACAAGGTAACTGAGCTGAGTCTCTGCCATATTTCTTGTATTTCTCTACAACACTGTAAAAAAAAGTTGAGGTAAATTTACTCTCAAATGAGGGAAAATTACTCAACACGTGTCAAGGAAAGTTACTTGACTGGTAATGTACTTTTACATTACGTATTGGCGCAGTCCTCTAGGACAATTTGACATAACGCGCGAGCGAAAGTTCCGAGTGGTTTGTGTAGCGAATAAACTACCTTGCGGAAATTTCCACACATATTCGGAAATCAGATTTCCCTCTCAAGGTTGGGGAATATTACCATACATATGATGAGTAATATTACTAAAAATGTTTACAGTGAACGTATTTGACTAGAATAGAGTAAAAAGTCTCATATAAGCACACATGTGGCAGATGAAAGATGTCGGACAATCCCAACAAATATCCGTATCTCTATTCTACAGCTTTGATGGTGTCGTGTCATATCAACGATGTGTGACAATACGGAATAAAGTATTTTTCCCACTATATTATACGGGGCAGAACAGATACATAGCAAATTGAAACAAATTAAATATATTTTACTTTGTTCTGGCTTGTTAGTCTCAGTCCTAGGATAAATAAACATATATTTTTAAAATGTAAAAAGTTTACAGTACTTACGTGTTTAAAAAATGTGGACAGTATTTGTTACGTTTTCACAAATACCTTTACTGACTTCACTGATCACAAATTTCTATAAGAGTATTTCGATAATTACTGCACGAAAGTTATTATTTTGATATTTGCATGTTAAGATGGCGCAACTCAAATGCCATTATTTAAATAAATTTCGGAGAATTTTTAAATCTCTTGTACTCTCAAAATCGTAAAAATAGCAAACAAATTCACTTTCTTGTTCAATTATTTCTTTATTCTTATTCCTTGTCAACTAATCAGTTTACTGACGAGTCTATTTCGTTAATTCCCGACGACGTAGATCCGGAGTTTAACATTGTCGGAATCATGTCTCGTACCATCTCCTTGGTCGACGGGTTTTCTCTGGGATATCCTATTTACTACGCCTCTTCGTTCCGACGCTGCTCCATTCTTCAAATCACTCCTTACCAGTGTTGTTAAGCACTAACCAAAATATATTTACTCACTCCAGTTCAGTGCATTAAATTCGTTGTCATAGGTCACGGAATTTCGAATCCAAGGTCATAATTCGAGCCGGCACAAGCCCATGAGACGTGCATATTATAGAATCAACACATTAGTATGCTTCGAGTTAAGGAACGTCTTTGGATAAAGCGTAGTCTGAAGAATATTCCTTGACATGTATCTGTTCCTTGAGAGTGTGATGTGCAGAACATTAGAACATATTTTAACTTTGCTCACCAGAGTGCGTTGCTTGGGATTTGATCGGAAACGGTGATGGCTAAAAGTCGAATATAACACGTCCGTCAAACACCTCATCGCCTCTAGGCGCAGAGAACTAACCTAGCGTGCGGTGTTTTCGTAGAAATATTTTTTGAACAGGACTTCAAGCGATGATTTTGTTATTTTATTTGTGGAAAGTTTGTGGTAAAGTCCAGTGCAGGTTTCTATGATTTTGTTTTCCTATTACGGTTGATATTTTCTCAGCTACAGCAACGTGAGAAAGAAGTTTCTATCACTTTCGAGGAGCTTGTATATCATGTTTTTAACTAGCGGACGACATTTCTAAAATCACAGGGACACATTTTGAAGTGTCTTCTCTTCATAGGTAAATGCGTTGGAAACATTTTAATAGCTATGCAAGAAAAATTCTTTCCATGCCTCGCTACAGCACATCTCACGCGCAGGTCCAGTAATTCTTAAATTGTCTATTAAAACTTGCCTATCTTAATAAACAGGTAGTGTTTATCACAGACATAATAGCGTAATGATTTCTAAATCGTTCCATTATGTTAAACTATTTTTTGAAAGCGATGTATAGGCCTAGGCCCAGTCAAGTAATTTTTTGTGGTAATGATTCTTTAATTTTGCAGCTAGATTTGTGTACATATTATTTTACTATATTACAGTTCTAGGACGAGAGAAGACGTAACATTTTGGTGGCTATCAGTAGTTGTAAGAATTTTAGACTGGCATAACAGCTGAAGGTTGTGGTACTGCAGTTTTGACCGCTACCTCGGATGATGTCACTCGGCGGCCACATTAACTGCTTTTTTTGGCGTGAACTCAAACCTTGACACTTACATTTGTGCTTGACCTTTCAACTTGCACGGCCATCTTTACTCGATAAACCAGCGGGTACATCACCTGCTGCCATTGTTTTGTTTGCTACTAATTTACATTATTGGGCTTTTTCAACCAGTAAATTTTATTCTTGTGTGAGTGCTGCTTCGTCAGATCCATGAGTAGGCCAACAGGATTGCTGGTGTCGTCAGTAGGCAGTCGTGTTTGTGTCTTAGTTTCTACACTAGATGCCTCAGGTTTTCAAATTATTGCTCGCTATGTTCGTGCTATGTGTCATCTGCTAGGTGGTGTTGGTGTAATACAATAGGTAAGAACAATGTGGGATATTTTTTTTATGTGGAAATATCGCCCTTAATTTTGTATTTCAGCTCATGTAGCTATCTTAACACATCCAATGCAGTTACAGGTCCTAATACTGTCAGATCTGAGGTCACTATTCTGGTTCCTTATAAGCACTCAGCAACTAATGCATTCTTCATTGCAATAGGAGCCTGTCAGTAGTATATATATATGCCGGAGTTAGGACAGTATTCGGACTGAATTGCAATGAGGCACCCTGCATCATGTTGTGACGTCATGCCCCGGCCGCCATGTTGGATGACCTTGATATTTAACATTAACCTTGACCTTTACATCGAGGTCACAGAGAGTCAAATTTCCGACAACTTCCAATATATCAAGAAAAAAATAAAAAAATCCGAAAAAACATCTAAAAATTAAAAAATTTCGGAAAATTTTTAGGATTAAAAATTCAGAATAAAATTAAAAATATATTTCCTCCATCAAGTTTTTGGCCACCACATTGTTTCCGGCAGTCATATTGGGTTTTTATCCGAGGCTTCCAAAATTTTTTCGATTTCGCATTCCATCCGAACCCCGTCATATTTAATTAATACAATGTATTAAACTATGCAATAAGAAACTAATTAATTACAAACTATTTATATACAAATCATTTAACTAAAATAATTTGCGACACTTCTTACCCGGATGAGTTCCATCAACACACTGGCTCCCCCACCACTTTTCACATGTGTACATAACATCATTATACCCCTCCCCTATTAGCACCCCTCTTCCTTCTTCTTAACCCATTTCTTATCTCTCGTCTAAACAACACTACAATTGTAACTGTCTCTAAACCAGCATGACATCAATGTCTTCTCAAAGCATTAGATCACCCTGAGAAAGAAGTAGACGCCATCGATTGAGGCTGCGTATTGAGCATCAATATCGAAGTCAATGTTCTTATAAATAAAAGATTTATTGTTAAAATTATTTTAAAACTTATTCAAATACCATTAATGGGTATTACTTAAATCCGACTTCCATCTTAGCTATATCCGATCGATTCTCAATAAATCCAATCTATAAATTATAACAAATATTTTTAAATATTATTTTATTTTATTATAACTACACTGACTTTATTTCCCTTAGACCTCCGTCGTGTACGCTCATCCTCTTACCAACTTAGCCAAACTTCTTTCGGGGTCCAATAAAATCAGTCAATCGTTTAAAAAATAGTAAAATATTTTGGATAGTTACATGTAAGACTCTTAAATTACTTTCAAACATGGCGTACACCAACCAAACAACACCACTCCGACCAAGAAACTGACATGTCAATAGATATCCGTACTACTTGTGCTGACCAGCCCACCCCCTCCACCATCACTCCTACACCCCACCCCTCCACCTCCAAGTCCCCCCGCCCCCACACCCTACACCCTTCCACCACCTACTTTGCACTCCTTCACAACTCCACCCACCCTCACCTCTCTCCTCCGATATCCCTCTGACACCAAAACCCCTCTACCTTTAATCCATCACCCCACCCCTGCCACCGCCACTTACTCAACCTTCACTTTCTGACGTTCCTGTCGGAGCCTGTCCGAACAGAACAACACACTCCTTCTACATTACATACACGCATATATGACTTTCTCTCAACATGACCACCACTTACATATACACGAGTACTCACAGCTATGCTAAAAGAATCAACAAATCCCATATCATTGACCAGTTTCCATACAGCTATTTCAGTTTCATACCTGTATTATTTATCCTGCCCCTTCTTTTTTGCTTATAATTTGAAAATATTTCCTCATTTATTCGCAAAAATATTAAAATAAAATTATTTACTCTCGTTAAATTTTCAAAATATATAAACAATTCATGTTTCCCAAGCATTTCATCATTTCATTTTATTTGCATACAATCTATAATCAACTACTTGTATAATGAACACTAGAACGCTTGAAAATATATCCAATATTCATTTAAAAATAATCGCATTCATGTCCTTGTAGGCCCTATTGCACGATAAGTCATAAAAAAATCATGCGTTAGTGCACTCATCAACTTATTGCCGTCGCAATGCAAACGTGAATACAAAGGCCTCGTAACCGAAGCGACACATATGTTTCGTTAACACAGCAACAGATGCTGTCAGCTTCGTGAATGAAGTCCCATGCGCGGTCGAAGTCGTCATTAAGGTAGTGGTCACCATCACTGACAAAGATGTTGCAATCAGTGGTGAAGCTATCGCAGTGCTCGACGAGAAGTTGTTGAACACAATCGTACATCTCTTCATAAATTATTCACTGATGTAACCAAAATGATGCTCGACTGCTACCATACAATCAGTTTGGAGATAACTAACACACCCTGTTCAATTCTTATATACGAAGTGAGCGAACATATTTTTAGTAGTTGTAAGAAATTTACGTCGCCTAGAACCCAATAAGAACCTCTTAGAACAATTTCTTACTCTTGAAATTTCATCAGTGTTATATAGAGCACGGGTCTCCAAACTTATTTCGACGAGGGCCACATTTGATTCCAGGATTGTGGCCGCGGGCCAATTTATACATGAAGTTAAGCAAAATCATAAATCATATTGTACAATAGGAATTTTTTCTTTGTCTTAATTTTCTAATATTAATTCGTGCTATTCCTTGAGAAAATACAGCATAATATAGAAAGATTCACATCATTTTTTATAATGGAAGTTCAAGCCTACGTAACTAAAAAATTAGTCTAGTAAAGCTTATTATCAATTTAAATATTGTCATTACAACATTTACTTAAAATCGAGCTAAACTTCTTAATACAATAATAAACTATTATTTTACTAGTAAGACATGAGATTCTGTGTTTTTGCGACAGTATACCTCTTATCTAAGGCAGGTCCGGATTTAGGGTTTTAGGCGCCCTGGGCATATACTATTCTCCTCGCCCCCACCCTTCAGGTTTACAATGAAAATACTTCTGCAACAACAATTAAAAATGGTTAATAACGATGTTATTTACCTTTTATTTTACACATTTAAAGTCCCTCGCAAAATAGGCTGATCTTAATGTTGTAAGATAATACATAACCTTTAAAACAGAAGTGAAAGTAATAATTAAATGAGTCTCAGACTTAGATTTCAGCCACGTAAGTAGATACACAGCCCCAAAAGCTGTTTCCTGGCTTTCTCCTAAGCAAAACTTTCTATGATCTCTGTAAAGTTCATTTCCAAATAAATGTCTCTTTCAGAATCACCAGAATCAGACAATTTCGTTTTACATCTCAATCTATTGAATTTATAATAATTTTAATCAGGGACGTCATTTATGGCTACAGGGGGGGGGGGGGGCAAATGTCCCCCTCTGGATTTAGAATTTTATGTGTATAAATATATTTTTTGTATTTTTAAATTTAAATAATGCTAAATTAAGTACATAAAACTGAAGTTATATTATTAAAGTAAAGGATCTTCGAAAACCCATTCAATTGCAGCATTGAAAGTCTTCCACCTGAACTACAATTTGAAGTGATTGATGTGCAGTCCAACAATGTGCTGAAGGAAAAATTCACAGCAAGAGAATCTAAGTCTGAAAAATTAGTTTGGAACTGTACATTTAAATCTGTTATGGTTTCAGCAGCAAATTCCAAAAGAGAAAGCGTGTCTGTTTCTTGACAAAAAATATCACAAGACTTGAAATGGGCAAAGCAGCTCTTGGTCAGTTGCGACTGGAATAGGAGCCATTTTTATCGGAATACCTTTTTTGTGTACATATATGTCTGATAAGGGCGCATTTTCATCCTGTATCTTCATAGTGAAGCAATCCATGTGTTTCATAAAATCCATGAGAAAAGCTAACTTCTACAGCCATTCGCTGGCGGACAACACAGGTAATGTCCTATTCTTCTCATTCAGGAAGATACTGATTTCTCCCCAAATTCGAAAAACTGCGAAAGAACTTTCATACAAGAAATCCAGCGTACGGCTGTATGGTAAGCAATATCATGTGCAGTTGTTCCTATTTCCTCCAGAAATGCTCAAAACTGACGATGGTTGAGACGCTGCGAACGAATGAAAATCACTGTAGTTACTACAAGTTCTGAAACACACGCAATGTCCAGGTATTTGCTGCATACTGCTTTTTGGCGAATAATGCAGTGCAAAATCATCTGTTTTGGAAGACCTTCCCATTACTTTAAGGCTCGTTCACAAGGGCAACAAAAGTTGATCAACATCAGGCAATTTGTGGCCAGAAAATGGTCGATGCTGTCCGGCAATGAGGAACCGTGGGCAACATGCGTTTACACGGACAAGTGTAGTGCCAGTACATAGTTGGGTTTCGCCCACTGAGGATGGACGTTTCACTCGCGGCAGCCGCTTACATAGTTGTACACACAATATTGACGAAACTGTGACGACGTAAGAAACGAAGTTTGTGGATAAATCAATTTTTGGAAAATCGCCCGGATTTGTGCAGTGAATTGCTACTAGACCGGCATTTGTTCCAGAACTTTGCAAGTATGTCCCGCGCAGACA
This sequence comes from Medauroidea extradentata, assembly GCA_003012365.1. NCBI lineage: Eukaryota > Metazoa > Arthropoda > Insecta > Phasmatodea > Phasmatidae > Medauroidea > Medauroidea extradentata. The sequence goes on along the minus strand of PNEQ01046593.1, from coordinate 6,108 downwards.
TCGAAAACTTGCTGAACATTATCGGACCGAGAATCCAAAAAGTGGATACCTGAATGAGAGAAGCCATTCCATCACTATAAAATTAGCGATTACCTTACGGTTTATGGCCACCGGAGACAGTTGCAAGAGTTTAATGTATTTGTTCAGAGTGTCACATTCTACAATTTCTATCCCGGTACCAAAAAATTTTAAAGCACTGGTTGACGGTTTACAGCCGTTCATATAAGTAGGTGCAGTGGTTTTCAGAAGACATTTATTATTTATAACATATAGGCTACATTTATAATAATGTGCAGTCCCATAGCAACTTAAGCCCAAATGATTATATCGGAACATATGCTATCACACTTGTTCGTACAATACACTGGGTTCAAAACGTTCTTGCGATTGGATCTCGTGCAGTGGCAGTTGTTCAATTGTGGGGAGCAAGATACTGGTGAAATATGTGAATGTGAAGTACCGGAAGAAGCAGTGCGTGTTGCAGTGTACATGTAGTGGAAGATTGAACTTGATAGTGTGGTAGTTGTGGTATAGGCTAAAGGCTACAAACAAACCCATATATGCTTCATACAGAAGTTGAGAGATTATGTATTGCGTTAGATTAGTAGTGGGCGCGTTTAAGTAGAAAGCTTGTGGGCTTTGTGATTCCCAAAGCTTGTAAATTGATTACTTGCTTCAGCAACTTCCTCTTTTAAAAACGTGAATGCTTCTTTAAGTTGTTGAGCATCTTCATTATGAGACAGTTTTCTTGTGTTTTCGGGCTGTTTTGCTGATTGCGATTACGTGGCTCCTACTGGTTGTCCATGTGTGTTACAAACATTAGCTGTATTACCTTCCTGTGGAGCTGCATTTTCACTCGCACCCTGAAAAGAAACCAAAATATTGTAGGACTCATAGGCCTATGTACAGAGATACCGAAGTTCATACAACACATGATACTGGCCATTCTCAGAAGTTACTACTGATCTTGTTTTATTTTGGCACTTTGCAGTAACGAAACACGAACTACATTACCGGCACATTGTTGTGCGCATTAATTGACTGGTTTGTGACAGAACACAGTGATACGTACGAAACAACATTATTTTCTTAGCTATCTTCACTAGCACAGGTAGTTTATATAGTATGTCCAATATTCGGTGTTAGTTATGGGTTTCTTTCTCTCTTTCAGTTGCCTCATTCAGAAAGATAGTGTATGGCGGTGGGACGCGATTGGAATAGCAGATGGAATTTCCCACACTGCATGTGCACAATTGATGACAAGCACATTACCGTATAATGCCCATACAATAGCGGAAGAAAATACTTCAATTATTTAAAGTACTTCAGCGTATTCTACTAGCAGCTGTAAACGCAAATTACAGATTTCTGTACATTTACATGGGATGCCAGGGTTCGATGCCTGATGGAGGTGTTTTACACAACACGTCATTTGGTAGAGCATTACTGGAAAACACGTTGCACATTCCTCATCCAGAGCCCCTACCAGGAAGAGAACAACCTTCACTGTACGTAGTTGTGGCAGATGATGCATTCCCGCTAACATAAAATATAATGAAACCTTATTCCATCGACTTAAGCAGGAGATCATCGAAAAGAGTTTTCAACTACAGGTTATTGAGGGCGCGTCGTAGAGACGAAAATGTGTTTGGTCTTTGGCCATCTGCATTTCGCATATTCCGATTTCCTATGCGTTTAAAAAAGGACACTGTACAGAACGTTCCTATCTGCTTGTGCGTACCTGCATAAATGTCTGAGAAGAAAACGTGATGCTATCAAACTCTACAGGTCACCAGGTACATTTGTTGTAGAAGATACTGACACTGGTGATGTGATTTTAGGATCGCGGAGAAATGACTTACAAACAACATTTACGGATCTAGCAAACGTTCTTAGAAACCATCCAACAATACCAAGAATTCCAGAGACGAATTCATGGAAGCGGGAAGAGTTCCGTGGCATGACAGGTTCGCAGGACATTAATGACTACCTTCAAGTCATATTAAACCATAATCAGTGACTTAAAATGTTATAGATAGCATTATGCTATTTTATGTTATACATATTTATGTAATACTATAATATGCAAACGATTTTCGTGTAATTTGTCAGTGCAAAATAATGAACTGCATTTTTATTTCAATATATTTTCATGATATTAGTGCAACATCATGTTTGTTAGGTAACTGTACTTAAGGTTTAGCATAATTTTAGATTTAATACTGTAACTATATCGTCACAGTTTGTAAAGTTTGTTTATATAATTTGAGGATCTAATGAACTAAGAAATACATTGTTAGAAAAAATATCAGAAGTTTTAGTACTTTGACAGCTCCCGCCTTAATAAAGTAATTTTTTGTTGAACTTAATTAATTTAATGTTATTATTGTTTTGTGTTAGATTAAGAAAATCTCTCACTCATAGTTATTTATAGTTACTACTAATTATTTCTCATAGACGTTAAATTATCTAGAAGCTATTTGAGATTATTATTGAATTTCTGAAAACGCTCATATAACATTTCGTCTTTGAAAATATTGCAAATATTTTTAAGAATATGTTAATATTACCGAATTGTTGCAAAATTGTTTATATAAATATTTTCTTAATTTATTCCAACATCTGGTTAATAATTTTAATGTGAATTTTAAATATGTGTTTAAAATTTTAATTACTATATGATTGTACATAGTATAAGTATATTTCGTTTTACTTTGTAAGTAAAGAGTACTTATCTACTCCAGAGAGGTTTCTCTAAGCAGTTTGCAGGTTTTATACCTCTTTTGTTGATTAGTTGCCAAGGCAACGGCTCCCAATTTAAAAGAGAACATAGATATGCTATGTGAAAAGAGGAAGTAGAGAGAGTTCCCTGAATTTCGATGGAAGAAGCATGCGGTAGAATCGGCCCGGCAGCAAAATGCATCATTTAATTTTTACCGTCGACCTAAGGTGAGGTAAGGGAACTTACTAGATAGACAATAGTATGTCTGTTATTTTTTAGGCCATTTTAATAAGAGTCTCGTGTCAGTAAAAATATTTAGGCTAAGAGTTATAAAGACGCCTTGAAAAGATTAGGATGAAACTTGGTGAATGTATAGTCCTACTTCTTTGGGAAAATAATCGTAAAATTACCCGTAGGTTGTAATAAGCTAATTTACAATGATTTGTTTATAAAATAAACAACAGTGTCGTCGTGAATAATCCTATGAATTGAGAAGTGCAGTAAACTAATGACAAGAATAACGGACTAATGTTACTCGATACTTTTCATCATTTAGTTGTTCGCTGTGTGTGTGTGTGTGTATATATATATATATATATATATATATATATATATATATATATATATATATATATACAAGGATGAATGTGTGTACAAGGAACGCAGGCGGATACCAGTGCAGGTTTTTAAATTAATTATTTAATATATTAGTATTAAATTAAAGCAACAAGTACTTTATCAGAAATCATTGCGTGGAAGCGTGACAAAGTAAACAACCATGTGACGTTAATGTGAACTTGTCTGTTATTGTGCAGTGTGCAGGAAATTTCTCCCAGGTTACAGCTAAACGAGCAGATATTAGCTATGGTAGGCTCCACCACTGGCAGGTAAGGAAACAGTCAGCGCTCGACCCCCTCAACCCACCCTCGCCTAGCTGCCTCCAAAGACCGAGTTACGACGTTGATTACAAGAACTGATTTAATTCCTTTGTTTGAAGAGATAAAGTACCCGCACCGTGGACATTTTTAAGCAGCTCGTCACGGCCAATATGTCTATGGAGTTGTTTAAATTATATAATGTATAGGCTGAATTCTGTGACACTATCAATATTTTAATTAATGATATTAACATATTAAAATACATTATTAAATAATACGGTCCTATAGCTTTATTACGTTCATCAAAATTTATTGAAAACTTTACTACAAAAGTTGTGGGAGTAAAATCACTTTTTATTGAACATGTAAATCCCTATACTTGTGAGAGGCGATCTTGTGTCAAGCCAGGCCTTAAAGCGAAGCAAGCTGAAAAAAACGTAGAAAGAAGAAAGCTACTAATTGAAAAATTCAAATCTTTTAAACCTTAAAAAAATAGGTGAATATGTGCGAAATAAAAAGCAAGAACAACCAATTATACGTGCTATAAATGATTTAGGGCAAAAAAAAATAAATGTTACTAATGAAAATAAAATTTTAATTCAAGAGTTTGTTACAGCAGCTGTTAAAAATTTAGAGTATCCACGAACCCCTACAGAAACATCTTTTGAAAGAGAATCTTTTGTTGTGCTAGATAGGGATAAACGATCGTTAACGATCGTCAACGAACGTCATCGAACGATCCGACAAATAATCTAAGCATTTGATGGCAGATATAGTACTATTAACTAACAGTAGTTCGATTATTATTAATATTAAATTTGCTGATTTCATATATAACGGTGATGTATTTAGGCTAAGAGCTGATGATAGTAAAATATTTATAGCTGACAGTGAAGTTATATTTAACTACAAAAAACTTATCACTAAATATATAACAATACATTGGAACAGATGGCTTGATGAAATTGCTAACTCAAAAGTAAGTTAAAGGATCAGCCTTTACAAGTGATGACTATCAAAATCTTAGGGTCAAATTCTAACAGACATAAATGCAGATTTTAAAAATAATGATCCGGAATCGATATGTCCGAAATGATGTAGGCCTATTAGCAGTAAAATTTTAAAAATATTGTGAAACCAGTGCACGATAAGATTAAGAAAAAATTACTTTATCCATTTCAGAATCAATACACTGGAACAGTTATTAAAATACACAAGACTTCCAAAACTCAATATTAAATCGCTTTTGAATAACAGCAAATTTTTTGAATTATGAATAAACTTTGATGAAAATCATAAACAACATTTTTATGGAATATTATACACTAACGTAATTTTTATATTTGTAGTATAATTTGCGATAGTGTTATCGGTAGTTACATTGGGTTATGTAAATAAAAATAGTTATAAATTGTCTAAAATTTTACTAAAATAACAAATATTATGCCAACAATGTGCTGTTTTACAATTGTGCTGATGAGCACAATATTAGCCCAGTGTCAGTTTTTTTTCTAAATGGTTAAATTGTACTTAAATTAGTACTTTTTTTGTTGAATTTTAGAGTTAAACTAAATATTTTTAAAAAATTTTAAGCTTTGTGTAACTATCCATCTCAACTATTTTTCGGTGATTTTGAAAAAAAAAGTTGTTTTTAAACAACCTAATGTAACGTCAGTTAAAACCCAAGAAATTACAAAAAATAAAAAAAAATGGATATAAAGTTAAATATAAGCCAATATTATTAGGATGATTTGAACAAAAAACTGAATTTGATGAAACCCAAATATTGTGCTGAAACCAGTTTTAACCATACTACTTTAGGATGGACGATGAACTATGAATAGAAGAAATAAATGTGGAATACAGATTTGTTGTCGCGATAATACTTGTAGTAAATACAAAGGCGCAGGAGGTTCATGTGAATTTGAAACCTCGCATTATATGTTATTTATATGACTAGAAATATCTCTGGCGCCCTGCTCATGTTAAAATATCTTACACTTTTCAACAACGTACTTGCAAAATAATTAATAAATTTAATCTTATAAGCCTGACGTGATTTTTATGACAGATATGTTTTGTTACTTGTTCCTGGCAATTTCAAAATGGTATAGGATATGGTTTATAGAAACCATATATTTTTATTGGTTGCATTGCAAACTATGGTTGTAGTAGTGACTGTACCTGGGGTTTATAAATAATTAGAAAATAAATATGTTAGCTACAGCCGAGAAAGCTTACAGCAAGTATAATGTTATTTGGTTCATGTAGGCATGTTTGGACGGATACAGTTCGAAATGTTTCTCTATGGGTGAGTCATCAGCTCTGCGACAAACTGTGACAGGATGTTCCTTGCAAAATAACAGTTAGAAAATGTCTGGCAACGAATGCCTGGAAACCACTCCTAAGGGCAGGAAACCCCTGTGAAGATGGGGTTGCAAGTATGGTTTTTATTGAATTTGACGGGAACCATTTGATATTAAGGGATGAAAATTTGTAGGTATGCCA
>PNEQ01046574.1:0-10368 GCA_003012365.1 Medauroidea extradentata | reverse complement strand
TATATATATATATATATATATATATATATATATATATATATATATATATATATATATATATATGCTAGGTCTAAAGTTCCTTCCCTCACCAGCCTGCCTAACCCTGCATTTTCAATGTATTCATCACCCATCTCGCTGCTCTTCTCTGCACCTTCTGTAGCGCTTGCACCTCTATATACTGGATGAACCATCATGTATTATGCCTTTCCCTTCACTTCACCACTAACTCCCTTCAACATCCTCCAGAGCAGTCCTAGGTAAAACCCTTCTTAACCACTCAGTCCACCTGCCATGTCCACCGTAGCCCATACATCAGTCCCACAGACTTCTTGGGGTTTAACTTTTACGATATTCGCTTCACTGGCTATTGTATACCTTGAGCTCCGATCTATTCGTCATTAGTGTGTTAGTCTTTCACGTGAGAACGTCATTTAACACAGTGTTCGAGATAGTGATGTTATCTGCAGTGAATTATTACTACTGTATATGCTTCTTAGACTAATATTACTAGTAGTGTAAGTATTTTTGTCCGCCTCACAGACTGATATTACTTCTAGTGTTAGTATTAGGATGTTACTACTGTAGTAGTACAACTATTTTTGTCTGCCTCTCAAGCTGATATTACTATTGTAGTAGTTGTTCACTGTAAATGAAAATGTCAAAAAACATGAAAGTATCGGATTGTTCCAAACAATTGGTACAGTTAGCCCTGGAAGAATTACATGTTGGTGATGATGATTATAAGTCAGATAACTCATACATCTTTGCGGATGACACTCTTTCATGCTCCAGTCACGAGACAGACTCTGAAATTGACTCTGATGATTATGAATGTGTGGAAAAATCTGTCGAACAAGAAAGTGATTTTATTGAACCAAGTGAAAGCAAAAATTTTAATGTTGGCATTGTATAATTGCATAATGGGCAAGTATTTTACTGTAAAAATAACTGCCTTTGCCTTGCGTGGAGCTCGCAGGAACCACACAAAGACAAGGCAGTGTTATAGAAGTAAAGGTGCCGCTTTGAATACAAAAAGGGATTCAAATGTAATTGATCTGTGGATGTTACTTTTCAGTTTTAAAATTATTACGGAAATTGCATGTGAACACTAAATTAGCACACAAGGAGTACTCTAAAATACACTGATTCGTCGTCCTTCAAAGACACTGACTATACTGTATCCATTCCAAGGTTGTAGCAGAAATAAACACACTCACAGGAGAGCACTTGATCATTGGTTGGCTGGTTAGTTAACAGTGTCGTTGCGGCAGGTAAAAGGATCTTCGCTAAATTTCTGTGTTTTAGTTCGGGATAGGTAATTTTATCGTTTAGTTGTGTTTTTTAATCCTCTGTAATATATCTCTCTGTGCGCATGAAATACTATATGTGCATGGAATGGATTAACTACGACTAACATGACTAACATTTCCTCCACAGCCAGGCGCGATTCCGTTTCTCCACTTGCCGCCAGTCGACAGCTCACGAGACACGCTGAGGTGGTGCGGCGGTTTGTTGCACAGCCAATGTCGTTCAAGCGCGGGAACAGACGGAGTGACACAAGCTGCAATCTTGGAATGGATAGAGTATACTACGAAATTGAAGCACTGATTGCACTGATGATCCCCTGCGCCATTTTCAAATCAGGACGAGAAAACCTTCAATCACTTTTTTGTACAAATAGGCCTACCTTCGGACGTCCAATTTCCAGAAGTGTGATGTCTTTGACGAGATTCCATGTCCTTCTTTTGGCATTGAGATCTGATGATTCTGCCACAAGAAAAAAAAAAAGGGAAAAAGAAGATCCAGCTGCAGCTATTTCCTTTATTTTCAATAAACTTGTGTCAAATTCTCAGCCATTGTACAACATGGGAGCTCATGCTTGTATAGACGAAGCATTTATATCTTTCAAAGGCAGGTGCCGGTTTTCGTATGTATATGCCCAATAAACCAGGCAAGTACAGAGTAAAGCTGATGTGTCTTAGTGATGTTCACAACTCCTGCTTGCTGATTTTGTACATATATGTAGAGAAGGATAGCGATGGAATGACACTTACGATTGAAGAAAAGAAATTGACCAAACCTACACAGTCTGTTCTGCGGCTTGCTGCACCAATAGTAGGTACCAACTGCAATATTACAGCTGATATTTTGTTCTCTTCTGTAGAGTTGGTCAGAGAACTCAGTAGGAGAAAGCTCACCTACACTGGAACTTTGAAAAGGAATAAAAGAGAAATTCCTAAACAGTTTTTACCAGAGAAAAGTATAGAGGTTGGTTCTTCAATGTATGACTTCACAAAAGACATGACTTTATCATTTGTACCAAAAAAATCTAAAGCTCTGCTATTATCATTGCACCATTCAAAATATACAGATATCATCAACAACAAACTGGAAATAATATCCTTTTATAACACCACGAAATCATGTGTGAATTACTCGCCAAATCAGTGAACTAAAAGGTTGCCCCTAGCGATTTTCTATTACATGATTTCAATTGTGTGCGTGAATGCAGATATGACATACACAGCTGTACATGGAACATCGACGCTAGCAAGATTTAATTTAATGAACCTTCTGGCAACAAGTCTAGTACCTATAGAAACACATGACAGAAAGACTACAGATTACCAATTTGCCATTTGAAATATGGAAAATAATAACAGATACTTTCCTGGGCACTGTAAAGAATGGAGGCAGAAAAACACACCAAACTGACAGACTGGAAAAAATAAAAGCTTGCTGGATTTGTCCATATGAAAAACACAGAATGACGATGTACAAGTGCATCAAATGTGAAACACTGGATTGGTTGGAGTATTCAAAGAAACTTTGCATTGAGTGCGTAAAGAAACTCTCTAACTATATGGTTTCCTTGTTAGGCCCACTTGTTTGGGGATATTCGCAATATGCACAATGAAAGACATGCTGATAGCAATGTGAATAAGATTTGTAGAAAGGTTTTTTTGTAATTTACGCCCAAATTTTATTTACTTATTTATTTATTTTGTTCTCTGGGTCTTGTTATACCACCACTTTTCCATTTTGCATGCATTTGCCTACATTTTATCTTCAAATGTTAAATCTCCCTCCCATAATATGGTGGGTCACCTGTGGCCCTTATCCTTCTTTGTGAGACAAATTCCAATTAACATTTCCTCCACTATTCTCCTAAAGCCTCTCCACAAGTCCTCTACACTTTCCTTCATAGCTCACTTCTCAAACCTATTCCTCAGAAAATTTCTGCTCCCAACCAGTTCCCACTCCCATATTGCTGAACAACCTTCTCTTTGGTTTGCACTGCCTTGTTCCTCCCCAGCCCTATTTCCACAACAGAAATGTCATGATCACTGATTCCATCTAACACTACTGTACTAACTATAGCACTCCCAGGCCTAACTAGGATCACATCAAGCACGGAACCAACATTCTCGTCATTACACCTCATAGGAATTTCCACTGCCTGTACTAACCCTCTGTTGGCTAGCTGTGATGCAATTATCTGCATTATAGTACCCACCCTTTCCAAACCCTCAGTCCACTGCACCCCTGGTATAGGTATTTAGATTCCCTGCTATAATACAACAACCCACTGCCTATCCTTCAACGTATCAACTCTCCCTGACCACCTCAAGTGCCTGTTACCCCTGTCTTGGTGGCCTAACTGTGTGATCCTCTTTCCATTCCCATTTACTTTAACTTCCATAACCTCAATTTTGTTGCTAATCCTTTTCACTGAGCCTTTGAGACCCTCTCTTAGGCATAACATTATTCCACCCCCTCTCCCATCCCTGTCTCTTCTAAATATGGTGAATTTAACCTGCCTACATTCGCTACCATTACACTTATGCTATCATTCTGATTTTTATTTTCTTCCCCATCATCATCCTTGTCAGTATCTAATTGCTATTTACCTCCTTGCCACCCTAACCTTGTCCTCTCCAAACAGCCAGAAGTCACTCTACCTAGTAATTCCTCCAGAATCCACTTTCCTCGTTTTGTCAGGTGCACCTGATCCCTTCCTATGTAGTCCTGACCCATCCATTTTCTGCTATCTACAAATGTAGAAGTCTCTACACACCCTCTCATATAGACCTCACAGACTGCCACAGCCTTCATGTAATTATAATTAATCCCCCTTCTCACTAGTACCCCACTAAAGCTGGTTTTACACGACGCAATTTATTTCTCGCACAGCTCCTTGCATGCAATCGCTCATGCAATAATTGCATGCAATCTCTCATAGGCCATTTACACAGCGCAATTTCCCCAAGCAATATACATACAATTTGTTTTCTTCCCTCCAAAAGTTTAGAACAAATGGATAACCTAAAAGCACATGATGTAGGCTACACTTGCCGTGATGGAAATGTTATCTGGCGAAAATTAAAATAATTGTGAACCATGTAGAAACTTGGTTTTTTTTATCTCTTCAGTGGCACGGTAGTCTTTTTCCCGGACTTCCAATACAGACGCGGCCACCGCTTTTAATACATTCTCTCATAAATGTTTGTTGTGATAATTTAGTGATTTGTTATTATAGTGTGCTGGACATTAGGCCTATTTTGTATTCATCCAAAAACTGCAAAAAAACACTCTGGTGTCGATTTCATGTTTGTATGGTGTTTGTTGTTTTTCTTTATGCTCACAACTACGTGCATACATTTACTTCAGAGAATAGCCAATCACATTGCGTTTTCCACGCAACTTGCATCGAAATATAGAGCATGTTCTATTTGCCGAGATTGCACCGCCGCTTGCATTGCATGTGAGGTTCCGAGAATTGTGTGTCTGAGCTGCAATGCAATATCAACATATTGCGTGGAAATTGCATGCACATTGCGTCGTGTAAAACCAGCTTAATCACTACTGTAGCTGAAGGGAAGTTCTTCACCTTGCTGACTAATCCTCTCATGTTCTCCTCCTCTCTTTGTTTGCGACCAAAATAACATTGTGTCCATTTCTAAGTCATTTATTTGAGAAACTCTACAAGTCCAGAGAATTAATTATACTATTATGGTTACAATTTTTGACATTTATGTTTGTTGTAACTGCAGTTCTAACTGCTACGCTAACTAGCAACAGTAATACAATATTTATATCAGCCATCTATTTAAATTAAAAATGATTTTGTTGAATATCTCATAAGTAACTTTTGTGTACCTGTAGAGTTTCTCAATTGACAGATTCATTTTTCCTGCGATCCTAGAACCCATGTCGTTCACCATTATAATGAATAACAAAGGCCTCAACGCAATTCCCTGCGACACTCCTGTTGTAACCTTTCCATCTTTGGACATTGCCTTCCTCACTTTTGCTCTCTGACTTCGTCCCCTTAGAAAGTCCTCAATCCAGTCAACTACCTTCCTATCATCCAGCAGTCCTTCCATTTTTCTCATCAAGATTCCATGGGGAACTTTGTCAGAGGCCTTCTCGAAGTCTATGAAACAGACATCCACCTTCTTCCCCTCATCAACTACCTGAACCAGATCCTCCAACAAACCTGCCAACTGAGTCTCACATGAATATCCCTTTCTAAATCTGTGTTGATATTCCTGTATCCATTTGCTGTTCATAACATATTGTACCATCAATCTCTCCATCACCTTCCAGATATTCAGTGTGAGACTCACCAGCCTGTAACTACCTGGCTTCCCACTATCGTCACCCTGCTTATATGCTGGGATCACTAATGCCTCCTTCCATCCTTGTGGTGACCTATCGTCCTCCAACAACCTACCAAACAACACCTCCAGATATCTGACCAACTCCGTACCTCCAAACTTGAGTGCACCATTTCCTATTCCATCTAACTCCACTGCCGTATTGCTCTTCAATTTCTTAATCACCCTTTCTATATCACAGTCCTTCACACAGAACATGTTATTAACTCCCCTTACCTCCTATGAATGATCTGCTGTTGTCCTTTGCCTCGTATATCGACATGTATTGTGCCTGCAAGAGTTCAGCCTTTTTCCTGTCATCTACGGCAGCCTTTCCATTTGTTACTCTCAAATTTGGGATCTCCTCTCCTCCGCCTCTCCTGAGATACCCAAAAAATTTTCCCCATTCCTTGCCCTTCCCTTCCTCCCATACTCTCTAAATACCCATACCTTGCAGCTTGATCTTACTTTCCAACTCCCTTCCTAACTGTTTCATGGATTCCCTCGTCCCTTGCATTCCATTTCGTCTCCACCTAGCATGTTGCTGCCTGCCTGTGGTATATTGTGGTATATGTATTAGTAAGAGTAAAAACCAAATCGGTAGAGACAACCCTTCCCTTGCTAGTTGCGGATGGCAGTGGTCCAAGCTTGTTGGGTAGAAATTGGTTGGAACCACTAGGAATATCGGTAATAGGTGTTTACTCTATCTTACACGAAAGAAGAACAATAGAGATAGTTAGCAAGTAGCCTAATGTTTTTGCAAGCAGTCAGCTGGGGCAGTATGTAGGACCTCCTGTAACACCAGAGCTACTGCCAAATACTAAACCAATCTTTAGGAAACATCGTTCAGTGTCATTTACACTTCGAGACCAAGTAAGTACAGAGTTAGACAGATTGGTTGAACGAAAAGTCTTGGAACCAGTAACATTTTCAGCATGGGCGACACCAATTGTACCAATTAGGAAGGCTGATGGGTCTATACGGATTTGTGCCAAATACAAGTGCACTGTCAACACATTAAGTAAACCTAGTGCATACCCCCAGCCTACTGTGAACGAGGCCTTTTCGAACCTAGCTGGGGGGAAATTGTTCACTAAGCTGGATTTGGAGGAGGCTTATTTACAGTTATCAGTTGATGATACAACATCCGAAGTTCTGACGATAAATACAATGAAGGTCCTGTTTAAGGTTAAACTATTACCTTTTGGAGTGAGTAGTGGACCTGCAATTTTCCAGCGAATGATTGAATCATTACTAGGAGGAATACCAGGCATAGTGGTATTGCTGGATGACATCCTAATTACTGGCCAAGACAAAGATGAGCATTGGCACAGAGTAGATTAAGTTCTAGGATGAATAGACAGTGTGGGGTTGAGGGTAAAGAAAGCTAAATGCTAATTTGCAAAAAAGTTTGTAGTATTTTTGGGCTACTGTATAGATGCTGGTGGGGTACATCCAACACAAAAAAAGATTAAAGCAATCTATGAGGCCCCATCTCCAACATCAAGGAAAGAACTACAAGCCTTTCTAGGATTGTTAAATTTCTGTGAGAGGTTTTTGCCAGGCAAAGTAGCAATATTGGAACCATTGCACAGAGTACTGGACTTTGGAACACCTTGGAAGTGGAAAACCGAACATGAGAAAGCATTTCAGGAGGCCAAATGCCTTTTACAGTCCAAGAGTGTTCTTGTTCATTATGATCGAGAGAAACTATTAATACTGACATGTGACGCCTCACAGTCTGGAGTGGGAGCTGTTTTGGCCCATGTGCTAAAAGATGGAACTAAAGCCCCAATAGCTTTTGGATCACAAACTCTACAGAAGAGCGAGAGAAACTATTCTCAAGTGGACAAGGAGGCTTTAGCTGTAATGTTGGGTGTGAATAAGTTTCGACAATATGTAGCAGGCCGTCCATTCACCATTGTAACCGATCACAAGCTTCTTTTGCGGTTATTACACCCTACAAAACATACCCCTGATATTTTGTCCCTTCGAGTGCTAAGATGGAATCTGTGGCTGTCAATGTACGACTATGAATTGTTATACCGGCCAGGGAACAGCATCAGCCATGCCGATGCACTAAGTAGACTGCCAGTGCAAATGACGACGCAGGTTCCAGAGGTCGGTGATATACTGATGCTAGAAGCTATGCCTGGTTTTCCAGTTGATGCTGCCAACATCAAGAGAGCAACCGACGGTGATGCTGTTTTGTCACTGGTAAAAAAAGATGTTTGCTTTGGTTGGCCAAGCACAGAGATCTCGGAAGCACTTAAACCGTACAAAAGACTTTTGATGAGTTATCTATGGACAGAGATTGTGTGCTATGGGGTATTAGTTATTCCTTCAACCTTAAGAGCTCATTTACTAAGTGTTTTGCATAGCAGCCATGGTGGCATTGTTAGATTCAAATCCTTAGCTAGAAGCTATATGTGATGGCCACAGATGGACAATGATATTGAACGAGTGGTAGAAGGGTGCACTATATGTCAACAGATGCGATCAGAACCCCCCAAAATGGATGTTACATGGAGTGACACCATGAAACCTTGGGTGCGGTTACACTTAGACTTCTTTGGCCCTTTTCAAGGACAGCAGTTCTTGATAGTGGTGGATTCGTATTTGAAGTGGCTGGAGGTCAGGAAAATATCCTCCGTAAACTCAGCTAGTGTAGTTAGAGAACTTCGAGACATATTCAGTTGTCATGGCATACCACAATATGTTATATCAGACAATGGAACAGCATTTGTTTCGAATGACATGAAAGAGTTTATTTTCAAGAATGGAATCAAGCTGATTTGGACAACACCATTTCATCCTTCTAGCAATGGGCAAAGGATGGTGCGAACAGTCTAGGAATGGGAGACTGGCAAACAAGGTTCACACGGGTACTATTTGCCTTACAAACTGTGGCATGTAAGGGAGACCAGCAGTCACCAGCAGAATTGCTTATGGGTCGAAGGTTGAGGACTGTTTTAGATTTGGTGATACCACATGCCGAAGAAGACCCAGACTTGAACACCAAGCAAGATGAAAGTATGATAAGAAAATTTAATGTGGGTGAAGTGGTTCTTTTCAGAAACTATTCAGGATTGAATAAATGGATACAGGGAACAGTTCAGTCGAGAATCAGCAGCAAGCCAGAGCGACGAGCCCGCAGCAGAGACCCAGCGTATACTATCGGAGAGTTACAAGGGGCCAGTAACAGCTACAGCGTCATCATCGCAGGCTGGGGACAAAACAACAAAAGTATTGGAGCCCCAATTAATGATGAAGGTTCCCACATGTAGTTCCAACAGGCAGAAATACACACCATTGAAATTGAAAGATTTCGTGATGTACATGACTTAAAGGGGAAGATGTGGTATATTGTGGTAAATGTATTAGTATGGTGTTGGTACCAGTGACAATATTAATGTTTTGTTTATTCAGTGATAGTATTAAGGTTTGTTTTATTTTGCAGTATTAAAACTAGTAAAATATATTATTTGTAAAATGGAGCAAATAAAGCTGTGAGAATGTACACAATACTGCCTTTCCTGATCAATTTTACAATTTCGTTCCCATAGTATGACGGATCCCCCATCACCCTATGACATTTCTGGGGGTCAAATTTCTTTAGTAAGCTATGTTTTATTTTTTTTAAATCCTGTCCATAAGTCGTCTACGTTGGTTTCTCCATCCAGTTTTTCACAATTTTCCCTTAGAAACTTTTTCAGCTCCCTTACAGTTGCCACCTCCATACTGCCAGACAACCTTCTCTTTGGATTAATTTACCCAGATCTTCATGGGCGGACTTCAGCATTTTGGTTGGGGTGGAAAATTAAGTAACACCAATTTAGCCAATAAAGTGGGGAGATCGGGGATGTCTCCCCCCCCCCAGGAAAATTTGGATTTCAAGGTACAAAATGGTGCTATTTAAGCAGTTTTCAGCCCAGTTATTGTGGAAGGTAGCCTAGTTGAAAGGGAGGGTTAAATTATTTTTGTTTATTATCAAAAATATTGTGGTGTCAAGTTCCTCCCACTCCCTTTTTCCTCTACACTGTCTAGCACCTCCTCACTCAGCCATGCTTCCTCTGCCACAACTACAGCCCCTCCATATTCTTCAACCTTACCCCAGAATTTTTCCAGTTTGCTGCAGACACTCCTACAATTTACAACCATGATCTTTATTCCGTCATCACATCCTACCACTTTAGCTAGCCGGCTCCCAATTAAACACGCAACTCTTCCGGTACTACCATATTCAATCAGTTTTTCAGAAAACATGTTGCTCCCTATTTGTTATTATGCCCCATCGCTGCTCCTTCCTTATCGTTACCAGACAGCAGTTTCCTTACCTAACAACTCCCCTTGTATCCTCTTTCCCTGCTCTGTCAAGTGCACCAGGTCCCTTCCTACACGTACCTGTCCAACCCACTTCCTGCTGACCACAAACATAGCCATTAAGGGAAATTAATCCCCGCCATCTTGTCTCAGGTTACCGATACTAACACATCTGTTGTGTGTTTAGAGAATCATTTCTCGTCGTAGCTGAAATAGTTCCGCAGATTCACGAAGGAGAGCAGCACACTCGCATACTTGATCACGTGGTGTTAGTCAACTCCTCACATCCCTCCCCACATCTTTATCCTTGTTACTCTTTCCGTCTCCCACCCCTCCCTCTGGGCGGTTATCGGTCTCTTTCCATCACACTATTCTCTTCGTAGGC
>PNEQ01046573.1:0-10368 GCA_003012365.1 Medauroidea extradentata | reverse complement strand
CTGAGAGGTGATCTATGCAGTAATAAACTAGGGTATTGCGGCCTGTAGGTATCTAGATGTATGTCTGGAGACTGAGAGGTGATCTATGCAGTAATAAACTAGGGTATTGAGGGTTGTAAGTATCTAGATGTATGTCTAGAGACTGAGAGGTGATCTATGGAGTAATAAACTAGGGTATTGAGGGTTGTAGGTATCTAGATGTATGTCTAGAGACTGAGAGGTGAGCTATGCAGTAATAAACTAGGGTATTGCGGACTGTAGGTATGTAGATGTATGTCTGGAGACTGAGAGGTGATCTATGGAGTAATAAACTAGGGTATTGAGGGTTGTAGGTATTTAGATGTATGTCTGGAGACTGAGAGGTGATCTATGTAGTAATAAACTAGGGTATTGAGGGTTGTAGGTATCTAGATGTATGTCTAGAGACTGAGAGGTGATCTATGGAGTAATAAACTAGGGTATTGAGGGTTGTAGGTATCTAGATGTATGTCTAGAGACTGAGAGGTGAGCTATGCAGTAATAAACTAGGGTATTGAGGGTTGTAGGTATCTAGATGTATGTCTAGAGACTGAGAGGTGATCTATGGAGTAATAAACTAGGGTATTGAGGGTTGTAGGTATCTAGATGTATGTCTAGAGACTGAGAGGTGATCTATGCAGTAATTAACTATGGTATTGCGGACTGTAGGTATCTAGATGTATGTCTAGAGACTGAGAGGTGATCTATGCAGTAATAAACTAGGGTATTGAGGGTTGTAGGTATCTAGATGTATGTCTAGAGACTGAGAGGTGATCTATGCAGTAATTAACTATGGTATTGCGGACTGTAGGTATCTAGATGTATGTCTAGAGACTGAGAGGTGATCTATGCAGTAATTAACTATGGTATTGCGGCCTGTAGGTATCTAGATGTATGTCTAGAGACTGAGAGGTGATCTATGCAGTAATAAACTATGGTATTGCGGGTTGTAGTTATATAGATGCATGTCTAGAGCCTGAGAGGTGCTGGAGGAAACTAAGGTATTGTGTGCTGTATGTATCTAGATGTATGTCTAGGAGACTGAGAGATTGGATTGTGTAGTCCAGATGAAACCGGTGTACTGCATGCTGCAGATGTCTATGTGCCAGTCTAGGTGCAGAGAGTACCCGACATGTAAGTATTTTCACATATATTCTGCTATCATAACAAGGTCGAGACATTTTACTATCTCGACAAATAATCTTGATTTATTGCAATTACCGAAAGCAAAAAAATACAGAAAAAAAAACATAAAAATCAAATAGAATATATGTGATCAAAAAAAATATCATTTACGTTATTGTAATATACATAATATTAACTAAAATATGTTAAATAGTTGTAACTCTTTTCGCTTATTATTTTTGTGTTACTATCATAGAACTATCTTGTACTACTTTGTACGGTGTAGCTCTCTGACTTGCTGGCAAGGTTTGCTGTATACTTGGCCTCATTGATCCGTCCAGCTACTCGCTGCTTTTCTGATGTCTTGCCTGCTACGCACTGCTCTAGTTTCGGTAATATACTCTTCCTCTGCCACTTATTTCGTGCTGCTGATTTCATCAATTATAGCCGTTCACAATGCTCCTATGTAGTTACATTCCTGTATCTGACTGTTTGCTTGCTTGATTGTCTCTTTGGTCACATTTCGTTACCTATATTCCAGATAACGTACATTTTAAACTATTGAGAAACTGGTAACTGTTTCTTATATGTTGATAATATTAGCGTTCATTTTCCTTAAGTTTTGGGTTATGAAAACTGTCCAAACATTTAAGCGGCTTGTTACTAGGTGTGATAGTTGTGTTTTACACGATGGTCATTATACAATATCTTATGTAGATTTGGTAGAGATATTTTGCTGATAATACGAACATATGTCATAGTTTATATTCACCTAATTTTACGTTACAACATTTTCAATGGCTGGTTTAGTTGTGTTTGTTGTACAAATGCAGTTTTTTTAAACATGTGAGTTAAAGTTTGCAATGTTGAAACTTGTAATTTACAACCGCTTGCAGCTTGCTGTATGGTAATACAACCATTGAATTCAATAATACAACCTATCTTAGCGGAGTACGACCAATTGAGCATGTATAAAGCTGGGCCTGTTAAAAATAACTTGGTATTATTCCATGTGTGTTTAATTAGTAGTTTTAAGATATTATAAGAAAGGTAACTTGGGACTTACGTGACTAACACATAAAATAATTCCCTCATACGGCATCGGAGTAAAAAATGATAGATTACGATAGATTTCAGATAATGCATTTCCACCACTAACATTAACGTGGAGGGTAAATCAAATTTAAGGAACGTAGCATTCACTTCTATGGTTTGCCATTTTTAAAGTGTACATGATCAAATATGTAATTATGTTTGTTGACATCCTGCTGTACCAATGTACTAGTGAACTAGTAGCATAGTGTCCACCCGTTAGTATATGTTTGTTTGTATGTGTTGCAGGTAAGCAGAGGACGATCATGTACTGTCTTACGGTAAGCCTTTTATGGTAATGTTTAAACCAAATTATTAAATTTGAATCCAACCAAACGAGCTCAGATTTTACTTTAAATGCTGCACGCAGGGCACCTCCGTATATGTTAAGAAAAATGTTACAACACCCCTCCCCTCGAGTATTAATTTTTGGTTGGGGCAATGTAGCCCCAAATTTTTCTCAAGGATTAGGCCAACGTTGGAAAAATTATGTTGGCTTGACATCAAAACGACACTCGGGCCAATGTTGGCCCATCATTGATTTTGTGGTAGGATGCCAACACAAAACGTTTCTTCAAAAATGTCCCAACATTGACATAGGTTTGGCCAATGCCAAAATGACGCAGGGGCCTATGTTGGCCCAACGTCGATTTTCGTTAGATGCTAACTAATTTCCTACAAATTACCATTAATATTTGTGATGAGAATTTAATTGTAGGCATTACATGAATTGTATGCATAGTGCCAACAATTGAATTATGTTGGGGCAACGTTGGCAAAATGTTTGGTAAAAAAAGCAAATTTAAGCAAAATGTATGTAATTATTACTATTGCTCTCTTGTACAGCACAAATTACCTAAAGTGTGTAAATAAGTGCACCTGAAGTGAACTGGTAACGAACCGCCGACCCTTGTCTTATGTTCACGACCCTTACGCTAAAGAGCAGTTACTACGACGCCAACATAGCAACTTTAACTTATTTACTCTCTTAGTTAAGCAATCGCCAGGAATGCTTATTTGAACTCCAATTTTTCTCAAATATATTATTTTTTTTATAAATTATTTGTATAACTATCAATTTGCTGGTTTTTAAATATTTTGTTTCACATTTAACACATCTTATCCAATGAAATATTAGTAATGTTTAGTACGCTTTGTCACTCAACATTCTTTTTCGTTAGGCCTAAGTAATTTTGTAAGTGCTCAGTGCTAATGTTTTACACATACAAGTATATCTTATTTACTAGTAAGAAGAAGAAATATTCTCTCTGAATTACGAGCATACCAACACGTAAGTCAACCAGAATAGCATCTTTTGAATGGTTTAAAATGAACTAAACATGTGGTTAAAATGTTGGATCATATTAGATTTCAACATTTCACTTATCAAATTAGCAATAAAATATTCTTATCTTTGTTAAATTGGTGGCAAAATGCATGCGTATTGCAAAAACATCCAATGTTATGCCAACAGTTTGTTTTACAACAATGTAACTAACCAATAACCAACAGAAGGGAAAATGAAATACATAGTGTTTGTGCACATAACAAATGGGCAAAGTTCGAAAAAAAAAATTTACTGATAATAGTTTACTGTAGGCCTATGTTTAGTAAAATTCTTGTTTCACAATATTGGACCAACACAATAGAAAAATATCATGTGATGTTTGAACGATTCCTGGGGGCTAATTCTGAATTATTTGTTTCGTTTCCTTTCGACAAAAATGTTAGTTACTTTTTGAAAGTTGGTATTCTAAATGCTTGCGAGTGTTTTGACATCTCTGCGTTCGATATCTATGGTTCAAACGAAACTAAAAGCAGCAAGCCTTCGTTGAACGTTCGTTTCGGCGTTTTATGAGTTTTAGAGGAGAAAATGGCGATAGTAGTTGGATAATGTATTAGCTGGCACACTGGCTCCGGGCTGAGGATCAGAGGATGAGTCCACCGTCTTGGATTACATCATGGCGACCGTATTGGATCAATCCGCCGCCATCTTGGATTACATCACAGCTGCCATTTTGTTTATCACAGCGGTCATTTTGTCACATGTCATGTCACATTATGACATATCACATTATTCCAAGCGTCATATGTTATGTCCTATGTTATGCAATATGTTATGTCTTATTCCATATGTTATGTCATATGTTAAGTCATATGTCACATCATGTCATCACATTATGCCAAGCGTCATGATGTTACGGTGTCGCAATCCCGCGGCGTCGCGTCGGTGGTGTCGCTGAAGAGTAGGAGGACGATTGCTCAACCCTGCGGCGTCGGTGGCGTCGCAGAAAGGCGGTCAGTGGGTGCTGGGTAATCAACAAGTCACCAAAAAGTGGCGGATTGCGGCAACAGTGGTATCCCAGGAATCCGATGACTAGAGGAGTTAAGTTCGCTAACGACTGTTGAATTTGAACGGCCCGGATTAAATCACTTTCTACTGGCGCCGTTTAAGTAAACTTATAGAGGCAGTTAGTATGTCAATATTATCATAAATGTATATTTAAAGTATTTTTAATACGGAGAGATAAATTCCATTTGATGTTCTTTCAGTAATGTTGTATTTAAATATAAAATACACGGAACTACGTGCGATAATTCGCTGCCAACTGTATAAGCAGTAATATAACTGTTGTCAATGTTGAATTATATGCATCAACAGCTAGTGATTTTTTTCAAAGGTTAAATCTTTAGTGCTCACTTTAATCCGAATGACCTTTACGACTGTAGTGTATATTAAACTGCAAATGAATTGATGATGGGGTGTGAACTGATATGTTATTGTATGCATATCTGAAACCAAACTACAAACTGAGTTAAGTGATTTGTAGGCCACTCATCTGACTCACTAACACGGGTCCTATATAAAACGTCCCGTCTAGTTCTGTAATAAATGTCCAACTTTAGCTTTACTTGCAAAGTAGCTTCGACATCTTGTAAAATTAAAATGTTCAACACTCTGTTCGGCCTAAAATATGTGTTAAACCGTGGCGAAATTAACAAACTAACTTTATTTCTATAGCACTGTACTCAAAACGATACGATTGTTTTCTAACATAAATCAATATACCGTGGGCTTACTTAAAATAAGTATTCTTGAAGCATTTACTAGGAATACAGAGGATATTATGCCTACTTACTTTCGTGTGACAGTTTTAGTCGTCTTATTACAGCACGTTTTTGTGTATTATTAGCATGAGTAATTTTTTGTAAAAGGTTATGTAAATAAACGAAACACAGACAAAAACAGACGAAAAAATAGTTGGCTTCTCAAGACAACAGATGCATATTTTGTTTTCTAAATTTTTTCTGGCTGTCCACCTCTCCAGCTTTTGGCGGGAGACTCTCTGATTTGCCACCTGTTCTCCTGCCCTCCTGATTAGTCATTCTAATCTCCCGCTTTTTAGTTTTAATACGTACGTTTGTGGTTTTATCGTAGATTCTGTACATAGGTAGGTATTCCGGTGTTCGTACCATAGGCACGAGACTATCCCGAACAGCGTATAGGTATGTAGGTCGTACCGTAACTTCGGTATTTTAGCTGCTTCCATCGCCAATAATTTTACGATATAACTGTTCTAACGTTGGTAGTTGCAATGATTTCTGCTGAAATTATGGGATTTGTTTTCGTGCGCTATTGTCATTGGTGCTCGTTAGCCAATCAGAAAATTATTTCATTTGTCATCCAAGATGGCATTCCTAGCAACATTGAAATTATTGTTGGCTGTGTTTACGTGTTTTTATTATTGGGCACAAGCCTTGGTCTTGACTTTGGCACACTTATTGTATTTCGTGAAACTTGTGTGATCGGCCTACGAGTATTTAGCATGAACTATTTAACAATATTAAAAAATCGCGTGAAAATAGGCTTAGCAGTGATAGGCCTACTAAGTAAAGAAGCATCTTGCGGTGTTGGACACGACTAGTATCTCGTGCGCGTTATTTTTGTTCATTCAAAAATCTTGCTGCTAATAAAAACAATTGTGCTTAGCGAAGGGATGCAACTTGTGATAATGACGATATTTTTATGAATTTCTGGGCGTTTTACCATCAGAAAGTGTCTATATTTTGTTTATTCTTTCGTCGTTTTTTTTTTCTGTTGCGCATGCTGGAAAGGGTGATGTTAACCACATAATTGCGACGAAACTAGCGAACCAAGGTAAATGGTAGCGTAAAGTAAGACACAATTAATTTCGCGACAGATATAAAAGAGTTAGTATAACCAGAGTAGTGTGTTTATCTATTTTCAGTCTGCATTTTAGTTGTGCTGAACACGATGGTTAATTCTTTAATAACGATGTTTCCAGAAAAGGTAATGGCGAAAAATATGATTGTGCTCTCTGTAAACGTTCGTTAAAAAAATGTTATGGAGAGTTCTTTGAAAGTAGTAAGTCCGCATGCAGCAGAACTGTTTAAAGAAGCCATAGACCTAAATTTAGTTAAGTAATTCTGATCTTAATAAGTTATTTATTTTGATTATTTTGTGTAGGCCTATTTGAACCTATGTTTTAAGTTTGGATCTAGAACAAAACACCCTCTCAAAACCAATGTGTATTACTCACTTCCACATTGTTTTGGTAGTTTTTGTATGATGTTTATATACTCCCTCACCCTGTTCCACATCCCTTCATATTTAGAGAGAAATCACACTCTTTGTTGTTCTAAGAGGCCCTATTATTAGGCTGTAAAACCATTATAATTTGTTTCGACATGTACACTAAAAACTGCTTGAATAGCCCAATTTTACACCATTACATAAACATCTCCCTAGAGGAGGACTTCTGGAACCCGTGCTTTGTTGGTGGAAACATCTTAATATTTTGGACTTGCCAACGTTTTCGGTATTGAACATGTTTTGTTGCGTATCGTACCGTATTTGAGATTTGGCTGATATTACGGAGTTTTCTTATGCGAGGTGTTGGGGGTGGGGGCACAGAAGTCTCCTGATTTTTGATTTCTGAAAGTTGAACGGTCTCCAGTCCAAAGTTACAAAAAACATTATTTTAAGAGTTTTGTTTCATATAAATATGGTATTACATGTATGTTGATGCATGTTTTATGTCACATGAAGTGTATTCAGTTGGATTGTGGTTGTGAAATTTTGTTCGCCCAAAATCTTCATTCTGTTCATGACCAGTTGTCTCTTCCGATGTTTTTCCAACTCTCTACCAACAAACAAGAAAAATACAATAAACAACAGTTTAACAGTTTTCTTTTAAGTAAGAGGTGTATGTGATATGAAATGTATACAAAATTTTTCTTATAAAATGTATTAAGTTGAAAATCAGTTGTAAATTATTTCTTAACCTGCTAAAGACAAACTGTTATCATTCTGACATTTGTACATCAATGAATAAGAAATTGCTATTTACTGTATTTTAAGGGTTTTACTTAATTGAATATGGTATTGTATGGCTTATTAAATATTTGAGCATTATTTTCAGAAAATTTACTATGTTGAAAATTCGTGGAGTAAAACAACATTGGGAAACACCGTAATATTTCCTTATAACATCTTTTTAACATTGCCATCATTCTACTAACAAATAAAAACTTAAAATAAATAATTTTTTAGCAGTTTCTTCTTTATTAATAGGTAAAGTTGTATATGTTGAACGTTTTTCCTTATGTTGGTTTTTAGTTGGCGTCAATATTTTAATAGAAGTTTTCCTACACAACCCATTTACATCATTGCTAACCAAAAACCATCTGTTGGTTTGATGTGTTTCCCAACACAACATATTTTCAACCTTTCCAACCAATTTCCAACAATTGTGGCCCAACGTATGTTGTTACCAGGGTTTCGACCTGTTTTTCAAAATATAGCTCTGTAAATTTTCAGAAAACGGTTCAAAATAGCCTCACCAACAGTATTTTTTAATTATCATAGCATCTCCTGTAATTAATGTTAAGTGTCCCGCGCGTCTAGATTCTCTGCCACACAATTTCAGCACTTTCAGGAATAAAAATTATTCCATCCATAATTTGAAAACCTTTGGATGGATTTCCAATCTGAAAATTGAATTGAACGTCAAAATATCACGTTCACTTGGATAACTATGGTGTATTTTATTCAAAATACATATTTCGAATTTTTTGAAAAATTATTTTTATACATACTTGATCATAAGTAAAACTAATACAAAGCCATTTTTAGATGTTGAATTAGCCAAGTAGTTGAGGCGATAAAGAAGAAGATTGTACGATATGTGGTGGTGGGAAGACAGGGGTCGAAGGCGCGCTGTGTATGAGTGACATGTGACAAGTACTCGGCATATGAGACACACACATTCAAGAACCATCTTCACTGAACTAAGACAGGTATCAACCATGGTTTTCAGTTTTCTTCCACCCGACATTCTTATGAAGTTATCTGGTAAACATTTAAGATCAATTAAATCAGGATAGCCGGGCCTGGATTCGAACCCGGGCCCTCACGAATACAAATACAAACGTTTTAAAGTTGCTCCACTTCACTCTATGTGTGGCTCTGAATTTCGGCTAAATATCGTATACTTTGTTCTTTAGTGTGCTGCGTCTATATGCTTTAAAACCTGTCAAAGAGATTCCCTAGGGATTTAATGTGTTTGTAGACTGAAACTGTTTGAGACGACTACATAAATCTGTCACGTTATCTATCAGAATCGTTGTGTATATATCAAAGGTTCATTAGAAAAAAATATCTTTGCATAGCATTTTCAAAATAATTATATTTTTTTTTTTGATGAAAGGACAAACTGGCTGAGGTAGAAATTGTTGGCTGGCCAGCTTACGAGGAGCTCAGCAGATGAAGGCTCCTGGTACCGTGCCTGCAAGTTAAGATAACTGTACAAGTTGTTACATAATTCTGGGCCCTATCCTACAATTAATTACGAATTACATTTTGAGTTAAAAAATTACATATTACTAGTTTTAATAATTCCTATTGCACCGTGGAGTTGGGAACATTCAAGTAAGCAAATGAACACCTTAACACGGGAATAGTTTATAGAGGTAAATTTTCGTGAAAAGTAGGAATAAAAGACACAACGTAATCTTTGCCCGACAAAAATACTTAGGTACTGTTTCAATTATTACGTATGTCGTTTCTATGCAGTCCATGTATCTAAATTGCCATTCTAGTCCTCACTTTATTACAGCGGTTATATGTACCGTTCAAGACATTCAAAAATTCCATTCCTGTGTCTATATGTATGTATATGTGTGATACGCACAGACAGACACACACACACACACACACACACAGAGAGAGAGAGAGAGAGAGAGAGAGATAGAGATATATATGGTTCAAATATGTGTTATCGCCAGCGCAATGACGCATCGTGATGTGTAAGTTAATTTAAACAATATAAATAAGATTTCTTGCATGTTTCACTTAATAAAATTATCTTCTAATAATATACGCAGACAAGTCTTTGCTACCTACAAGAAAGTAATTTCTGGCGATGGCATAATATAATCTATAATATATTGTTACAAACTTGCGGGCTAGGTACGTTTGGGGATGGAGGTCTTGATAAAATAAAGAAAATAAAGCTTACCTAGTTTATTTACAACTGTACATACAAAAATAACCTATGTCTACAATGATTTACCACAATAAATATCAAACAGAACAAGTAAAAACTATTTACACAAAAGAAAAAAAATACATCTACATAAATTCTCTGTATATGGAAAGGTTACTAGTCACTCGCAATGGTGGACCCAAAGAAATAATACCCCAGAATCTTTCTGGCCTAGAATCACCTTCTTCCTCCTACTTGCTGCGGTCCCACTCGCTGGACGCCCTTGAACAGTCGTCGCAATCCAATACTAGTCACTATCACTTCAGATCACACTAGGCACCTGCCAGCAGAAACTCTCCCGCTCCTGCTGCAGCTCCCCCTTATATACCCCACCCTCCTTCTCGAATTATCTCGGCGGGTCTCTGCTCTCCAACCTCCTGGAAAGATGTCGCTTCAATGTCAAGCACCACCCCGAGAGATAAAGAGGGAACAGGATCATTCCAGATCACGATATTTTCTCTCGGTTACCCGATACTGGGCGCAGGTGGTTATCATGGAGTAATACAATCCATGCGGCTCCCGAGGAGGCCTTTTAGCGCTGCCGCCACTGTATTGTATTTCGCCG
>PNEQ01046572.1:0-10368 GCA_003012365.1 Medauroidea extradentata | reverse complement strand
TGATTGTTTGCTTCCACGTGCACAGCTCTCTCTTGTACATGTATGTTGTGAAGTGTAGCAAGCAGCAATGTGTTGTCCTGCCTGTCATGTGCTGTATCTATGATTGTTTGCTTCCACGTGCACAGCTCTCTCTTGTACATGTATGTTGTGAAGTGTAGCAAGCAGCAATGTGTTGTCCTGCCTGTCATGTGCTGTATCTGTGATTGTTTGCTTCCACGTGCATAGCTCTCTCTTGTACATGCATGTTGTGAAGTGTGACAAGCAGCATGATGTTGTCCCGTCTGTCATGTGCAGTGTCTGTGATTGGTACCGTCCATGTACACCGATCTGTTGTCCACGCATGTTGTAGAGTGTTGCAGGCAGCAAGCTGTTGTCCTGCTTGATAACAGTGGCTACACGATTGTTGTTGATATTTGTGTAGTGCAAAACCTACATGTCTGTTGACCATTACTATTGATGTAATGTGTTTAAACGACACTAGTATCACGATAGACGCCCGATTTCAAACTTAGGTTATTGTAAATGCCAACATTTTATTAGTCCGAGAACATGTTAGAGTGTATAGAATTTTGTCGTTTGTAACGTAAGGTTACTACTCGAACATTTCTTCACGTTGTTCACTTCAGTTTACATTCCTTCTTTAGTACACTCCCATGCTAGAAGTACGAAGTTTTGAGATATTTCCAGGAGCATTAATGATTCTCTCACATTGAACCATTGATTTCAGCTTCACAATTACGTAACTCTGTCGCAGGTCCAGCTGATTGCCCACCAGCATACACATCTAGGTTCTTGTCGAGCCATCGGAGTAAGTCCAGGTCAAGTGGTTTTGTAGGGCACTAAATACGAAGTTTGTTGAATCGAGGCCTATTTTTCTAAGCTGACTATTTTGGTTACAGTGAGGAAGTTTAAAGTTTCCACCGGACAAAGCATTGAACCAAATGCGCTTCATTTGTTTCGGTATAACTCAATCAATACCGAGGTATCTAAAATGTCATTGCATCTCGCAAGCTGGATGCGAATCAAATTTTCTGTTCCTGTCGGGATTAGAATCTGCAACCATTGGGTCACCATACGCACGTGACAGCCACAAGCTTATAGCGAGCACACATCTCAAGCCTAAGTTAACATATATGATGTTTGACATTTAATTCTTTTTTTACTTTCAAAATTCACTTCACTTGTTTAGCAACCATAACATCATAACAAGACTCTTACACGTGTACTCACTTTATTCCAGCTAAAACTTACTATAGTCCATTCGCCGAGATGTGAGAGTTGTAGTTTGTAAACAAGAATGTGTGATACTAGTATAAGCGGTAAGGGGTGTACAAGCTTCTAACCAGCGCGCGCTGCTGCAGCCTTACGAGAGTTAAATTGGCGACTAGTGAAGCGAGTGTTCGTATTGTTTTCGGATAGTCTTTTAGTCAGACAGAAACGTAAGCTGTAAATGTGTTTCACTGTTACAGTCATACGTACGTAAACACGTGTACGCCCAACTAGGACTGTTTACGTACTCTTTATTCACTTATCGATCGTAGATCGTGATACATGTACTGTATGTTTGGTATGGTAATTATATCTACAACAGTACAACACGTGCAACATGAATGATATAAATTGCATCTAAACTTCGCATAATGTCTTTATAATAGTAAGTGTCTTTGTATGTTTCGTAATGATTTTGTTAAAAGTATGATGTAAATATCGTTGATGTGGAATGAATTTATTTAAAAAATTATTTTACAGGTTTCATAACACTGTGGGCACAGGATAACATTATGGAGGAGGAGGAGACTTTCATAGTTACCCTTATTGACGAGATTTCTGCTTCATCTGAATGAACTGTTAGGTATTTTATGTATATTATATTTTTCTACTGCGATGGGCAATATGAAGATTTCATTTTAATTCCATGTATACATTTATTGTTAAATAATAGTTGTGATTCATTATATTATTATGTTTGTCGTTTCACATGTTGTTAACTTTCATGAATAGTTACAATGTGTGTGTCAATATCAGTGTCAATTAATTTACATTTATTCCATAGCACATTGGTATGATGTTATCGTTGACCTGAGAAATACGGTTTTATGCCCGGATTTCTGCACTGTGTATCGTGCTGGATGATGTCGCTGTTCAAAGATATTTCTCGGGGTTCTTCATACCTATATCATTCACACTCATAGGTTCCCACGAATTTATGTGTTCACTCTCGCCTGAATACCACCAATTCGTGCACTGTACTCAACGCTAAATGCCTGTCTACCACTACACGTGGCGAGCATTCCTAACACCCCTGATTACAATACAAGCTGCATCACGTGAGCACTGCGTGTTTTCATTGTCAGACCTTACCTTCGTTCACGTGCATGAGCTTCACGTGTTCTCACTTGAACGCGAATAGACAGTAGAAGATGTGATTTGTACATTACAATATCTGATAAAACCTAAGAATCGTTTACTATATTTCCCCAAGTTATCTTAAAAAGAAGATCTTCGTTATATAACAAGAATAATGGTAATATAAAACAGTAAGTGATAAAATAAATAATGTGTACTGAAGGTAAACTTACGCGTTTAGCACCACGAGGTCGGGGAACCATATTGCGTGACGATCAATCGTTAGGTGAGACAAACCTGCGTAGCTTGCAGGGTCCCATCTCAATCTCTCGTCCGTCCAGTCCTGCCAACAAGTAAAGTGCAGTTTCTCGCTTTAAAATATCACTGAAATATGACGTAAAAAACAAAATAATCTACAGACAAACGTTTAAATATCATCAAATAATGGCACTAAGTAAATAGAATTACTTACAACAACTTTGGGACATTTTTATACTATTTTTATATTTTATAGTTGTCTACTGTGAGAAAATACTAAATAAATGTCAATTGACCATTATTTATCCGGTATCTATCGCAAGTAAATTTCTTTGTTCTTGGTTACCACATATGTGAGTGAGTGAAGAGATTTTGGCCAGCGCTCAACATCGATGGGGTGAGGGGTGACATGATGTGAATATGGAGCGGTGCGGTGCTGGAATGAAGGGCCGGTGAAAATCTACTGATCAGCGGTACCGTCGGCACGTTACTTCAGTTAAAATTTTGGACTGAAACTTACCACAAATTAATTTAATTTTTCAGCTCCAGTCAAGAATAATACATTTTGGTTTAAAACGTCAACCGAATTAAGTTCGTTCACGTCAAAAAGTGAACATACCGAGTTAATAGTTTGAACGCATTTAAGAAAACCCGGCTCTTACAGACTGTAGATGGAGCATTCTGGCGCGCAAGTCGGGAAAATAATATAACAGATTAATACTTATATTAAATACACTTTTTCATCCCGATAATTTTTACGTTTATAATGAGAGGCCTTGATAGTCGCAGCCTGCTGTGCTGCCATATATGACCAAATTTTGCTAGACCCCGCCCACCTCTCGAATTATCGGCCAATCACGGGTGCCTTGAGTACGCCTATTGGATACGTCGTTTCAACAGGCGCGACGGCCGAACAATGAAACAGCAAAAACATAGTAAATTGAACAGACGTTGATATTTGGTCGAAACTTTTATTTTAAAAGTATTTATTAATTTTATGCCAATCATTACATACTGTACACAGTACATTGAAATAACCCCTGAATACATAAACAGTACTTTTGTCGCAAACAGCAGACCATTTTAGGTCTTATAGAAACCACGCCACTGTACAAGTTTATAACTCTTTGGTGTTCTCGCAATATCCGTTCTTACCACATAAACAACTGGATTTAGCGCAATTTCTTGAACTAAACGTAAGTTGCTGTTGTATGGTAACAGACACGCAATAACAAGTCCAATGACGTCACAGGAATATCGACATGGTGGCACTCGTTTTTACTGAGCTAAAATGAACGCCATTTTAATTTGCGTTTTTTAGAGTTATACGGACGCAAATAAATATAGTGTGAACCCGTTATTCTTTGAATTTAACGTACTTAAAAAAAAGATTGAATAAAAAATATGTAATTCCCCCATTGCGAGGAATTTAACATTGAAAACTGTGCATAAAACAAAGCCATGTCTGCTACCTCGGTGGACGATTGCAGTTTATTGCCGCAGATGTATGTGAAGTGAAATGGTGACGGAGCAGTGATGAAATGAGGTGGTAGTATTCCAAAAAAGTTATAGTTTACCAGCAACGTACATGGCATTTCTTACACGCGAAAAGTTGTAATATCTACTATTTTGAAATTAATATGTAAAATTACAGAAATTGAAAATTCGCATGATTTTTAAATTAAGTTGTGTAAGTTATAGTTGTCTTTCTCTTTTCAAACGGTTTTATTAAACCTAATTTTTGGCAGTGTGCAACAAAATTAAATAAATAAAATGTACAACAGAAAATATTTTTAACACTTGGTGTTAAGTGCTAGCCTGTTATGCAAAAGACAAGGCACGTTAATTGTTTACTTATTTTAAATACTTGTGTTTGTTGTGATGTAAACGTAAAAACAAACTATATTTTTCGCGGTACTCAAAACAGTAGTAAAACATTACGTTCTAGTATTAAAATTGATACCCAAATATGGATAACATATTTAAGATCAATTACTAATCGAAATTAGGGGGCGCAAACGTTTTATCATTGTTCGACTATAATTATAGACTGTACTACTACTAGAAAATCCATTCACGCACATAACCGCTATAAGACATAACAATACAACTTCAGCCGTTTTTTAAAAGGAACTATGTCTGTTTGCGTACTCATTTTAACTTTCATAAACGAGACTATAACTTTACCAAAACAAAAACAATTTAATAGCTAGTCGGTTATATCATCAAACTGTCTTCATATAAAATTGGTAAATAAATCTCCAAATATATTCAAAATTATTTGAAAGGCTAGCAATCTTCATGTCCCTACAGCTGTTCTGGTTACGAAGCCTATCACTGTACGAAGTGCCGTTGCTGGAATACCAAGCACATATTGTCCCCACAGTGTGACATACAATGTTACTCGCGGTTTCCCGTGGCTTTCTTTGTTAAGGGGTATTGATCCCTACCACCTTGGATTTATCTGTTTCTTCTCGATAACTTCTGTTCCAGTCGATGTATCAAAATTTTTGTCACGACAAGGCATAGATGCAAACTTAATTGATTTTCTGTAATTGTTGGAACCAAAATACAATGATTATTTTGCAACGGAAACAGCTGAAAAGGGAAAATTACTTTATTTACGGGAGCGATTACAGAGGTCGCAACATTAACAGAAACAATGCCATATGGATTCCAAAAAGTGAATGAAACAATAAACTATGCCTTGTCAGCGTGGAAAAAGTAAAACAATGTGTCTATTCCCTGATTTATAAGAAAAACCGTAAAACCGATCTGACAGGGATCAATCCCCCTTAACGGTGCCTCTTAGCCATAGGCCATCCCGGCGCCCGGCCCCCATGGGCGAGGGGAGAGATCACGCTCTACCACGCAATGTACTTTAGCTAACAGTCTGTTGGAACGGCGCGAACACTTTCGCGGAACGCAGAACTGCGCCTCCATACGGCCCGGTGCACACGTGCGGACTTCGTCCGCACGGCGCCGCTACGGCGCCGGAAATGCGTTCCCAGAATGCTTGGCTGATATGAATCAGCACACACGTACTCCGGCGCGGTGTCAAGACCGCTGCGGTGCCGCACGTCCATGTTGCTTAAAGTATTTGTCCGCAGTTCCCCTGCGACCGCAGCGAGGACGCACGTCTGCTCTCCGGTACCAAGTACATTGTTATCAATTGAACAGTGTACACGTGCGGTAGTTAGCCGTCGCTAGTGAAATGGCGGAAGTGCGACAATTTGAAGATGTGTTAGATATAGAACTCGTCATTACGGAAATTAAGAAATATCCAGAAATATGGAACGTTGCGAGTGAAGATTTCCATGATTGAACAAAAAAAAAAGGAATGCATGGATAGAGATCTGTCGACAAGGTTGTGCAGATTTTGATAAAAACGACGACAAGGTCAAAAATGAAATTTGTGAGTATAACTTGTTGTTAAGTGTAAGCTGATGTTTAATGTAAGCTGATTTGTTCCTTTGTTCATAACACTCCGTCTATCATTAACAATGCATATGAACATATCGTGGGTTCCGTAAATCAATGGTCACCAAATTTTTTTCAAGTTGTTGTAAAACGACACTTCTTTTAAGGGTACAGACTTTAGTCCAAACCTTTACCGATATTGTATAAATGCTATGTAAGTTTGGCATACATTGGAATGTGTTATTAATAAACAGGTTGTTATTCTAGCAATGAGACAGTTGTACTTGAAGTTCAATTGCGTAGTTAAGTAAAGATAAGCGTCACATAAAAAAAGCATTGTGTTTAATTCAGGCCAAAGTTGCAGAGCAGTGTAACGACATCGGTAATAATTGGATGACAGTCATTTTGCTAATATAAGTAGACATCTTCCACACATTCATTTTCAGGATTTAGCCTTAGGTCTGCAAAACTAGTAGCAAATCTGCCTCTCAAAAGTCTTGCATCGGTGAAAGGATGTACCCAATGTCCCCTATTTCTTTCAACCAAACATTTGTATATAAGGTACGCAAAAACGACTCGTTTTCTTTGATACACATCCATCTCCTTTGAGACGATTGTTCAGACTGTGCGGCATTTGTCCGTAGTGTACGAATGTATTTCTGCGGCAACCAAACGACCATACCGCACGTGTGCACTCGTAAGTGACGGCGACATTGCGGTGCCGCAGCGCGCCGTGCGGACAATGTCCGCACGTGTGCACCGGGCCTACACCTTCCAAAGGAAGACAGAAGCTAGCGAGAGAGCCAGGGGTCACCCATCCCCGGATCTCGCCCACTTACCTGCCCCCCGACTGAGATCCTCAAGCTCAGCCTCCTCTTGGTTTGAGTCGGGGCCCATCTTACCCCTAACAGACTCACCAGGCCTGCTCCCGGTCACTTTCGCAGACTTACTCGTCGGCCTTCCTCTGAGGAGGGGCCTCTCCAGGCCTGCCCAGCATATAGGCAACCACCACCACTACGAATCCAACCCAGACCAGTCACGGCAGAAAACCGTACCGTGGGGCTAACCTGGTCGCCCGTAGTACTACATAATTTTCATGGCATTTGTGGGTTTTCCGGCCTGCTCGTCTAGTACTAGAGAATTCCACGGGGTTCACCTTTAAACAGTGCACCCAGCGGGGGGACTCCCTTACAACCCGTAGGTCCGGGCGTGGATCCTGTTTCCCAGACTGCATCAGGTTCGTCCTTTACCATTACCCAAGTCTCCCACTTGGAGATTTAGGCTTTTGGGCCCCAACAGCCTGAGCGCTAGGTAGTCTAACGCCCCACCTAGTGGTTTCTCCTTGTTGCCATCTGTCGGAGAATTCATCAAGGCAGATACCCCTTTCTCGGCTCTTGAGGAGCCGAGATGCATAGGGCCCGCACGCCAGAGCCTGCATCGGTTCTAAGATCCGGTGGCGCCACGAGGAGGCTGCAGGTTGACTTGGGTGTGAGAGGTTTTTGTGCTCAGGGGTCACGGAAGCGTAAAGCTAGCACCAGAGGCCAAGGAACCCATCCGGTTATAGTGCCCACCAATACTCACGAGCCCCGGAGCAACATCGCACCCCTGCGAGTGTGTATGTGGTTACTCCCTTCGGATACTAGAGCGTGGCACCGCTCCGACACCTCAAACAGGGAGATGCACGACCGCAGCTGGATTTCTCCAACCCGGGAACACACCTTAACCACCCCCACAGTGTGACAGCAGTTTCCGTTGCCTGGCCCTGCCCAAGCAGAACCCAGGTAGGGTCAGCTTCTTTGATCTGCACGCGCATGACCCTGGAGGTCGCCTCCAAGGCGAACCTCCGATCTTGACTTCCAATAACGAAACAAGGCCTTCCCACGGCTTGATGTTTGGCGCGCACCCCAATGGTGACGTAAAGTATAACCAGCTTAATGGTCTGTTCCTTAGTTTTGCAGTGATTTCGAAAATATTTTTTATTGCTACCTAGTACTCATATCTAAATTTTGCTCCACAGTTTTGACACGCCATAATTTGTAGCTAAACTTATTTTTAGCAATGTACTGAACGTTTTTTTAGATCTCGTCATCCTGTATACTGTTGGTATATATATATATATATATATATATATATATATATATATATACACACACACACACACACACCAACAGTATACAGGATGTTTCGTAATAATAGGTAAAAATGAAAGGGGTGTGTCGAGGACGATGAAACAAACAAATAATGCTAATAAACATAGTTCCAGAATCCAATGGTTTTCCCAATATGACATATTACATATTACGACAAGAACGCAAAAATACCAGTGTTCTCGAAGTTAAAAATGTCAAAATGCTGTATATACGGACGAAAAAAGTACATACAACAAGTGTTTGAAATCAGCACCGTTCAGGTGAAGGCAGACTTCAGCACGTCCTTGCATCGACGCCCGTACACCTTCAAAAATTCCAGGTGTGTTCCGAATGCAATAGCAACCATCAACAAGGCGCTCCTGTGGTTCGTAGATGCTATAAACAGGGCTGGCATACACCGAAGATTTTATATATCCCACACAAAAAAAAAAAAAACAATTTTGTGACATTGCCATGTTTGCACGTGTCCGTACATCGTAAAGGGAAACTGTCGCTTTCCAAACCTATGTGCGTAATTGTTGCAGAGACAATAAAACAAGCCTGACGTACAGCAAAAAAATGACAATACTGTTAATGCTATTTTAAAAATTAATTTTCATGAGCTTATGCATCCCTTAAACATCACTTGGCTGTACAGTGTTGTATATAATGTCTATTTCATAGGCTGCCACCCCAAAAAATTGGGATATTAATATCCTTATAGAATATATTTGTGTCAGTTTCAACCCAGCGCCTCTCCACTGTAGGGTCTTATTCCATCATCCCGCTCTTCCCAGCATCTCTCCACTGTAGGGCCTTATTCTACCGTCGTTTTCTTCCCAGCGCCTCTCAACTGTAGAGCGTTTTTCCACCATCCCACTTATCTCAGTATCTCTCCACTGTAGGGCCTTATTACACTGTCCCACTCATCCCAGCGCCTCTCCACTGTAGGCCCTATTCCACCATCTAGCTCATCCCAGCACCTCTCAACTGTAGAGCCTTATACCATTGTCCCTCTCATCCCAATGCTTCTCCACTGTAGGCCCTATTCCACCATCTATAGCTCATCCCAGCACCTCTCCACTGTAGGCCCTATCCCACCATCTACCTCATCCCAGCGCCTCTCCTCTGTAGGCCCTACTCCACAATCTAGCTCAGCCCAGCATCTCTCAACTGAAGGGCCTTATTACACTGCTTCGATCAACCCAACGCCTCTCCAATGTAGGTCCTATTCCACCATCTAGCTCATCCCAGCACCTCTCAACTGTAGGGCCTTATTCCACTGTCCCGCTCATCCCAGCGCCTCTCCACTGTAGGATATTATTCCATTGTCCCACTAATCCCAGCGCCTCTCCACTGTACGACCTTATTCCATTGTCCCGCTCATCTCAGGCACCATCCCACTAATCCCAGCTCTCTCCATTGTAGGAACTTAAACCATTGTCCCACTCATCCTAGCACCTCTCGACTGTAGGACATTATTCCATTGTCCCGTTAATCCCAGTGACTCTCCACTGTAGGCCTTATACCATTATCCCACTCATCCCAGCACCTCTCCACTGTAGGGCCTTATTCCGCCATCTAGTGCATCCCAGCACATCTCCACTGTAGGGCCTTATTCCATTGTCCCACTCACACCAGCACCTCTCCACTGTAGGGCCTTATTACATTGTCCCACTCATCCCAGGGCCTCTCCATTGTAGGACCTTATTCCATTGTACCGCTCAACCCAGTGACTCTCCACTGTAGGCCCAATTCCACCATCTAGCTCATCCCAGTGCCCCTCCACTGTAGGCCTTATTCCATTGTCCCACTCATCCCAGCACCTCTCCACTGTAGGGCTTTATTCCGCCATCCCACTAATCCCAGCACATCTCCACTGTTGGGTCTTATTCCATTGTCCCGCTCATCCCAGTTCCTCTCCACTGTAGGGCATTATTCCACCATCTAGCTCATCCCAGCGCCTCTCCATTGTAGGACCTTATTCCATTGTCCCACTCATCCCAGCACCTCTCCACTGTAGGGCCTTATTCCGCCATCCCACTAATCCCAGCACATCTCCACTGTTGGGTCTTATTCCATTGCCCCGCTCATCCCAGTTCCTCTCCACTGTAGGGCATTATTCCACCATCTAGCTCATCCCAGCGCCCCTCCACTGTAGGCCTTATTCCATTGTCCCACTCATCCCAGCACCTCTCCACTGTAGGGCTTTATT
>PNEQ01046571.1:0-10368 GCA_003012365.1 Medauroidea extradentata | reverse complement strand
TGATTAATAATGCTTCAACAGATGATAGCAACCATGGGAATCTTGACAAAGTAAAATCAACAAAATTTCTTGGTTTATATATTGATAGTAAACTGAACTGGAAAACTCACATTTCTAACATATCCAAAAAACTGAGTTCAGCAATCTTTACTTTAAGGTATTTGTCAGCTATAGTATCCCATATTATTTTAAAGAAGGTGTATTTTGCATACTTTCATTCTTTGATGACCTATGGACTCATGTATTGGGGGAACTCTGTAGACAGTCACATCATTCACTCTGACAAATTTGTTTTAAATACGGAAATTCATGAACATAATACTAGATCAAAGAATAACATTCATGCACTTACTTCATCACTTTCTGTTTTTCAAAAAAGGGGTACAATTTACAGCTGCAAAATTATATAATAACTTGCCCAATGAACTTAAACATACATGTTTTAAGAATAGTAAAGTTTTTAAAAGAAAATTGAAGGAATTTTTAAATACACACTCATTCTATACCATTAATGAATATTTGGATTAGAAAAGCTATGAATAATTTATTGTTATTGTCGTTTTTCATGTATAATTTACTGTTATAGTCGTTTTATATGAACAATTTGCTGTTATTGTCATTTTTTTAAATGTTCTTTAACTGTGTGAATGATTTCGCAACGTGGTAATCATGTCTGTTCGTCAATGTTTTAGTGTTAATTGTATTATAATGTAACATGTTTTTCAGTGTATGTATGAAATTTTGACATGATCCATATCCCAGAACTGGGGTCAAACGGAGTGCATAAAATAAATAAATAAAAATAAAAAAAGATCCTATAGTTTGTGACTAAACCGCTAGGAATGCTACAAGTTTGTAGCGGTGTCAAAACCGCACCACTATAATGATGATGGTGGTAGTTCTTACTGGAACTATATCAGTGAATAAAGGACCACCGCGACACATTTGGTAGATATAACATTGTCCAGACCTATACTTCTAAGACTATGCACCTATCATTTGGGATTTTGTTGCCATAAAGTTCAGTTAGAGCTACGCGTTTTTAGACTAAGTGTATTATTGTTCACTTTAAATGTGTATTTTGAAAATGTACTTCTCATTATGGAAACAATTTCTTTAAAAAAGCTATTACCTGGTCCCCAACATTTCTAACTTTTTGAGCCGTTCATCTTCAGTTGTGTTAAATGGAAACATGGCTGAGAAATCAAGTCCTCTCTGGGAGGGATGGGGGGGTTTCACTGGTTGGCTGTCCCATGCATCCAATTGCAGATTGACATATTTCCTATTGGCTACTAAAGCATCGGACACTAACTCCTGGTCGCAACTCAAAACTGCAAGCTCAAAGGAGGGCATCATGTGCAATGTTAGCATTTTAGATTTTTTGTTATTTTGGTTGTTGAGAAACAAAATTTTAAATATATAATTATAATTATAACTCTCTGGAAAATATTTCCGTTACCTTGCAGTAGTAAAATATTTGTGAAGTGAAGAGATTTTGGTCTGCATTCAACTTCTAGGTCTTTTCCAATATTGTTTTTATATGAATTATATGCTTGCCATTTTAGAGTCATCAGATAATGTGTACAGCATATCAAATTGGTTGTATAAATAAAAAATAATGAGACTTTTACTTGTGATTGCCATCTTGAGGACTGGTGAAGAGTGAT
This sequence comes from Medauroidea extradentata, assembly GCA_003012365.1. Taxonomy (NCBI): domain Eukaryota; kingdom Metazoa; phylum Arthropoda; class Insecta; order Phasmatodea; family Phasmatidae; genus Medauroidea; species Medauroidea extradentata. The sequence continues at coordinate 8,701 of PNEQ01046571.1, read as the reverse complement.
ATGAAGTTAAGATATTTTGGTCAATAAGTTTTCAATGCTGGTGAGGGATGATACGAGGTGAGTATGGGACAGCGTCAGAATGAGAGACAGCAGAAATGGGATATCCCCAAAGAAACCTGCTGACCATCATCCAGAATGATTTCTACATGCAAAGATTTGTGATCATAGAAAATGTAAGTAAGTTTGCTAGCAACTGCAGCCTCGACCAGACATTACAGATGAGGTAAGTTGATTTTCCTGTCTGAATCACTGACGAACTTCCACCAAAACTGTCATCTTTACTTGACAAAACAGCAGCGCGAATAGGTTCGTAAACTTTTGTTGCACGAGATTCTGGCGTCAGAGATTGTGCCTCAGAAGTTCGTAACACTGGAAACAATTTAGTTTTTAACGCTGGCTAAAACTATTGTCTAGGATTGCTGTTGTTTAAGTTTCGTAAATTGGCTTCAAGAAACCTACAGTTATAGGGTAATGCTTTTAGCGTTGAATTATGTACCACGTCCTCTGAAGCTTAGGGAAATCCTCGACTAAACACTAACGCTGTGTTTTGTTTTCTCGGAAACTTATCAATTTACTTGAACATTACTTACCTGGGGAATTTATAGCGTGTATGTTCATTTGATAAGCTTTATACTTCCAATTATGGAGACAATGAACACCTCTAACAAAATGAGTACAGCGAAAATCAACTCATTCACATCAATTTTGGGTACATTTTCTATTAAAGAATTGTGAAAATATTAAAACTGAGTCATGGTTAAATATGTTGGCTTAAATTTTCTGTTAATGGTGCCACCATTTAAGGCTTGTGTAATCTGAACTCAACAAACATGGTACTAGGGGCATAGGAGTGTTTACTAAGGCAGAATGTACTTACTCACCTTCTGAAACACCCATCTCTAAGAGCAAGGCAGTACAATGGTGTGAGTCTTCCCCTTGAGTATTGCTTTAAGCTTTGTAAAATAGACACGTATAGATCCAGAGCTGTATTTACAGTGTAAAGTATGTGTGTGTGTTTATAGGTGCTTAACACGTCGGAGGTACACCGGCAAGCCGTGCTGCAGACGGTCGCTATGGACCTGAAGAAGTGGTTGGCGATGGTGCGCAAGACAAAAGCGATCTACCATACAATGAACTTTTTCAGCGTGGATGTCACCCAGAAGTGCTACATTGCTGAGTGCTGGGTGCCAGTATGCTATCTCCCAGGGGTGCAGAAGGCTCTCGAGGAAGGCGGCGTATGTCCATGGCTTGTCTACACTATGTAATGTATACGGGATGAATCATGAGGAGTTACTGTCACACACAGGGCTTACTCCTTGCATCATTTGGAGCAAATATCATCATATACACGTGGGTCCTTCGTCAAATGAAAGTCGGTAGTTCTACTCCTATGTCTTGTTTACAGACGGACTACATTTCACATAGGCTGGCATAAATAATCTTCTCAATTCCCGAGATGCTCGAATGGAGTGGTTTATCTGCGACTGTTGATGCTTGAATACAAACAGTGTGGTCTGATAAAACGTCGCTGATTTACTTCTAAATGTTGTCATGTTTCATGTATTATTGATTACTCTGAAGATAATGGCAATGGGATCTACATTCATATTACATCTGTTTGCTCCAAATGATGCAAGAAATATATCCTTCGTGTGACGGTAATTCTTTACAAATCATTCTGTACACAGGATGTTTTTATGACGATACTTTAAATTTTTAGGGATGAAAGAGAAGAACAAAGAAAAAAAGTGAGAAAGGTAACGATGAGTCAGAAATACCTGTAAAAATTTGTTACCAAAAACCAAGGTGAAATGAATTAGGAACAGTGTGTGCATTTAATCTAATGTTTGCCGGATCTCAACAGAAATCAGGATGGCCAGAGTCAAGATTCGAACCCAAGTCTTACCAAATTTGAGATTTATAATTTGAGAAGCAATTTCTTTTGAGAACATGAAAATCACAGGTACAGTTAACAGATATGCTGATGATATGCAATTAATAGCCATTTTTGAAGGTATGCTGTCTTTTAAAAGACAGTTGTTACAAAGGACTTGGATTTATAGTTTTGTTTTGTGTCTTGATGTGTAGTTGACAACATTTTAATTTTTTGGCCTATACACCCCAACAGCTATAATAGTACCAGGACACAAAAAGAAATAATAAAAAAGAGTAAAAAATAACTACTTCTGTTTTCTTCAAAAAACTTAAGTCAAAATACAGTTTGCGTTACATGACTGCACATCAATAAGTTTCAAAGTTACACATATTGCAGTGAAGACCCTAAAAACAATAATGTAAGAATAAATACGAAAACGGAGAACCAATGGGTTTTCCTCAATTTTGCCTGCGATTACGGTATCTCAATTTATACAATATACCATCAAAATTCTAACAGAACAATACAGTAAATTTCAAGAGTCAGATTACAACATTAACCAATTCAAATGAATATGATAAAAAAAATACACGATTCAATGACTTTAACCATGGAAAATGTTCTCATCAAAAGTTGAGTACATATTTCTCTAAAGTTCACTTTAATTACAAGCATAATAAAAGATGAAACAAGGCTAGGAAAATTGACATGATTATTTTTTTCCTAAAATATATGCCACAAAGGCACAGTCACTCAAAAATATTCAGTAATAAATACACTAGGCAGAAGCCCTTAAAATACAGGCAATAGTAAAACTTAGCCTCCAAGGCACACTAAACCATCATGAATCCATTGCATGACTAATATTTCCAAGCAATACACACTGATTTACCACTTGTCGCTACTAGTTACATAGTTTACACTAACTTGAAAAATCGGCAGAACACATCTACAAGTACAAAATTTAACTCTACAAGCATTTTACTGAAGCATGAAAAACAAAATACAAATTTGTTAAACGGGGCAATTCGTGACTGTAAAACGGAAAATTCCAAGGACCCAAAGGGTGTACAGACAGGATGCAACAAAAAAATAATACAAGAATTTCAAGCATCCGAACAACAAAGTTACAGTTTAAACCAAAAGCACGTAACACTACTTGAAAGTACGTCTCGGTTAAATCATTAAACAGGTACATATTCATGATACAAAATTATGAATGTCAAAACAAGAATCCAAAAGCTTAAAAACCTTTTAAATGGTTCGACTGAAACACAACTTTGGAAGGTGGTGCAGAAAACAATTTTTGAAAACAATGAACCTGAAAAACACTACGTGATAAAATTTCTCATTGCCTTAGGCTGCTCGCCACTGCCAAGCACCTAACAACTAACCCAATGAACAAATCCAAACCTAGATTGCCAACACTATATTTTAACTCTGAAGCTGCCAAGAAGGAAGTGGACGAGACCAACATAGCCCATCAACTTACCACCAAATACACTGTCAAGGAGGTAGGAAGAAGATTGGAGTGAGGGAAAGACATAGAACAAGCAGCTAGTAACTCCAACTTCTGTCACCAAAAGCGCTTAGTCTGTAAAGCCCTCGACAGTAGCACCTTCTTCATAGTGGTCTGTACATTTCAAAGTGTACAGGTTGGTGCACTTTTGATGCCCCAATTACATTCTTTGTTGTCTGTCTTTACTGAAAGCTACCGGCCATGTTATCATGGTTAAAATTACGGACACAGATTTATAGTGTTAGTGGGAATAGTTAATTGTTTGCTGGACTTCAATACAAGTCATTATCAAACGTTCTTCTTTCTATATTAGTGTGTCCTCATATTAATGGCCAAAAACAGTGGTGTGCTGTTACTAAATATTTGTGATTAGTCTTTAAACATATACATAACCATCCCCCAATCATGCAAGGCACAGGCCGCTACACTGTTTTGCAAAATACTGCAGCATGAAAGATTCTTGCAATTTTCCACTTTCTCTACCCATGGCTTGTAAAGACTAATGACCAGAATGTATGTTGCGCAGCGCGTGAGTGGCAGCTCCGTGAAGTCCTTCCTGAATGTTATTCACACACAAGAGACACCACCCACCTACAACCGCACCAACAAGTTCACAAATGGGTTCCAGGAACTCATCACGGCATACGGGGTTGCCAGCTATAGGGAGGTCAACCCAGGTGAGTGTTGTTACCTGTCTTACAGCGTTGTTAGAGTGAAAATCAAAATCCGCAACATGTTCCCACCTTCAGGCAGGGCCGCAGTGTGTGTGAGAGAAGACCAGGATGAAAGTTGGACCGGCTGCTCGACCAGTGAAACAAGCCTATTGCCCGTCCAACCTGAAGAATGTATAAGGTAAAATAAGCGTGGAGAAGTGACGGAATGAGAGAGGTGGGGGAAATGGGAGTTCCTCGAGAAAACCCGCTAGGCAATGGCAATGCCTGCCAAGTTTCCCACATGCGAAAAATCCGGGACCAAACTTACTGGGAATCGAGCCCGGACCACTTGGGCAAGAGGCAAGAGGTTTGACACTTTGACTACTGTGGCCCTAGTCCTCTTATAGTGTTATCTGTAAATTTCAAGGTCAAAACTGTACACATAAAAGAGAACTAAAACTGATATTTATGAAATAAGGATATTTTGGACAACATTTGACAAGAATTTGCTAGCAAGTCTTCATCTCTGAAAGGAATGTTTCAACCTCAAATAAATAAATGTTCATTTGAACTTATTTGTATTGTCTGACATTGTAGAGGTAAGAAATAATAAAAATTGCTTTAAAATAGCATTTTAGGGCTTTTTGCACCCAGTTTCCTTAAAGTAAAGGAAAACAGTACATCCTGGTATCTGGAATTCAAACCTTTTTAACATGTGCACACATATACTATTGCAGATCTAATCTGCATGCAGTTGCCCTGCAACTAGCATGTTTGAGTCCTCAAATCATACTGGCTGTAAGGCCAACTTTTGCTGGCATATCACTTGCATTATTGCCTCTAAGAGCAAGGCACTCAACTGGCATCCCCTCGAACACTTTTCATAATGCCATCATCCCTCGTTTCTACTGTTTTTACAATTATTTTTTTGTAGCCAGCTTAACATCTGTACTTATTTTAAGAAAATACACTTTATAAGGCAACTATTAATGATGTTATTATGAAGTGTACAATACCATATTTTACTTAAAATCATATCATTTCTGCAGATGGAATAGCTATTAATTAACAGCAATTTTGGCATGAGATCATACAAAGCCTTATAATTTAATTTTTTTATAAAGTTGTCTTAAACAGCTGAATATTAAAATAATTTTAAAAGTTTCCTTAATTTTTTTTATACAGTGCATTAAAATTATCACAGTAGTAAGTGAAATAATGTTTGTCATTATAGCATGCTGCCTTTAAAACTTAATTAGCACAAATTAATTTTCTGAATGTTTTACTATGTTTCAGCTTTGTATACAATTATCACTTTTCCCTTTCTGTTTGCTGTGATGTTTGGAGATGCTGGTCATGGCCTCATAATGTTTTTGTTTGGGTTGTACATGGTAATTGATGAGAAAAGACATCTGAGAACACGATCCAGCAATGAGGTAATGCTTTAATGTCACATTGCTTAACCAATTACTGTTTTTCCAGGGTGTTTTTGCAAGAGTTAAAAAGTTGCCTCCCTTCAGCCAAAGGAGTTTATCAATAACCAAATTAAATAAAGGATTTTAACATACAGTATTTTATGTTGTAATGGTTAACATACCCACAAACCTATTGTTTAGTCTAACTAGTAAGTTTTAGTCATGACTGAAATTATATATCAGAAAAATGCTTACATGTGTCTTTCTAAGCTTAGTCATTGTTCCCTTGATGAACCATTGAAGGTTTTATTTCTAGTATTGTGAAATATGAATATCATTTATTAAAATAATCTGTAGTGAAATTGTAATGAAAACCAAACAAATTTCGTAGTATTTCAATGAGTATCGTTAGCAGTTATGCCGTGCTTACGAGCAAACCAACGAATAGTTCAAACCAGATGTAGGTGATACATTATTTGCATTGTGCATGCAACCCAGTCACTTTTATTAGTTTATTTAAACATACAGGATAAACTACTACTGTTGATTAATTTAACAAAAAAAAAGTTGTCTAATCTATTCAAAAGTACTCTAGCTTGATTTTATCCTGCCAAAATACAGTACTGCTGTATACACTAGAATTATAAAAAAAACTCCTATGCAAGCACAGCTTTGGTAGGTTATTGTAATTTTCTTTGAGTTCTGAACTTTGTGAAGTCAATTGCAATGCCTAGTCAATTTTTGCAAAATTAGAGTTGTTATTTTATAATGTAGCTTAGCATTAAAATATTATAGCTACAGAATACCTAGTTAGCATTGCTTTACTATCTTATTAAAGTTTTTAATGTTATAAATTACCTAATTTGTAGTGAGACTTCCACTTTTAGGTGAAACAATTAAATTACAGACTGCAGCGTGGCCCAGGGCCCAGATTTATTTTCACATATTTTAATTCAACAGTATACCCAACCTATATCTTTTTGTGGGCTGCTATGCAAAGTGTTTCAGAAAAACTTGAGCAGGAAAAGTTTAGAAGTACTAAGGAAACTATGAATAATTTAATATCACCACGTTATAAAAACTTGTACAGAGTCCTTGACGTCAGCATCATTTTCAAAACTACATATTAGTTTTGTTGTCTGAAGTCAACAGGATTAAAAATTTTGAAACCCAAATACTGACTAGCGAGCACAACTGTAACATTTGTATGCCAGCTCGCAGCTGTACAGGCTCAGTAGATGTCAAGCCAGATCAATTAATATACAAATTGTAATCTTTGTTACATCTTGTGGCTTCTCAGCACGTTATTGCTTAACAGAACACACTTGCTTTAGATGGGGTAATTTTGCTCTATTTAGCTCCTTTGTTATATTCTTTAAATTTACAATGTGGTGCTCTTTCACTGCACAGATTCCTTACTGTATGTAAGTATATAACATATTTAGAATATTATTATAACCTGGAATAAACCATAGAAAGGAAATTGCTGTTGGTCTACATTTATTGCATATCCCTCAAACAGTCCACACTGTTAATTTATTTATCTCGGGAAAGATTAGCTTTTTACTTTTTAGGTTTGGATTTCATTTTGTTTTTATTATGCATTGAAAATTTTAATGACTTCACCGTTTAGTTAAATTCCTCTTTTCTGGAAAAAATAAATAAAGTTAAGTTGAACAAGCGTTAATTCCTATTTAGTATTTTGATGTACTGAATTTTTTTCTTACAGTGAATTCTGGATTGTATTGTAAGTAAAAAAAAATGTTTTACACTTATAATTGAATATTATGTAGTAATACATCCTTTGTGCAAAACACATAACTTTTTTGAATGAAAGAAAATATTATTTTGAAAATAATCTTCTTTAATTTGTCAGTTGCCATGTGGCATACACTATACAAAGATTATTATTACTACAGTAGCAGTTTGTGCTGCTTCTGTAAACTAAATCATTCCACAACAATTTAAAAGTTTGCATTCATTTATCATAACTTTTTGTAAGAGTACTGCTACATTGAGTAAATAATAGCCACCTTTCTTTTATGTGTTGGTATCTAATGTCTAAAAAAATTTTTTTTTTCCAGGTGTGGAACATTTTCTTTGGAGGACGCTACATAATCCTTCTAATGGGCTGTTTCTCTATCTACACTGGATTAATCTACAATGACGTATTCTCCATTTCTATGAATATTTTTGGCTCAAGTTGGAAAGCCAACTACGACTGGAACACAACGGCTGCTGCTAATTTCCTGATGCTTGATCCTTCCAATTCTTCATCGTATTTACAATACCCATATCCGTTCGGCATGGATCCTGTATGGCAGGTGAATCTACATCATAAGTTTTTTATTCTGTACTAAATAGGTGAAAATTCTTCATCGTTTACTGTATCAAACTACTCAGTGTAAATAAACCAAAATTTCTAAGTAAAATAACTGGTCACTGACAACATTAACTCTTTTGCTGCGGAATAAAAATTTTTTAGTTGTGCCAATATAGTGTAAAAAAATTATAATTGTTTTTGTAAATAGTTTATTTTTGGTTGTTTTTAAGCGAGAAAACAACGTGTCTATGGTTTACAGAGTCATTTAATTCGATGTTCGACTAAAGTTGCATGTCGCAGTTTAGAAATATTTTGTATATTCGACTATAGTCGAATGTCGCAGTGAAGGAGTTAAACAACTACTTTCCAGAAACAATCTGTGAATTGGCAAGACGTACAAGAATTTGGGTATTGTCACTAACATTTTTATACATTTATTCAAATTACTTAAACAAAACACTGTGAATGTTTAAAAAATTGACACTTTGTTTAAATGCCAGTTTTTTACTGTGTATGTGTTATGATTTCATTCAATCCATGAAGTAACACTTGTCACCGCTCAGTTAGGTTGGAGAGGAAGTTGGCTGATTATTAAAAATTGTGGAAGGTGTAAGATGAAGCGGAGATGGTGCTGGATTGCGAAATGGGCGCCACCTAGCAGTTTGCCCGGCTAGGACGGTGTGTTGTCGATTCAGGGCGTGGTTTGTTCGGCTGGTGGTCCTCTCCTTCCTGCAGTGGTGGATGATGCTGTGGTTGATGGCTACAACGTGGAAGCACTCAGAGAAAACTAGCTAACTCACCACGTGGGTTCTTTCGGGTCACCCACACAACCCCTTGCCCTAGGACTAGAATGATAGTCAGCTCTAACAAATTATTAAATAATTCACAACAGACTTACTTGGTTAGCGGTGTTTT